>VKON01001394.1:32561-52666 GCA_009741485.1 Malurus cyaneus samueli
GCAGAAAGGAGAATGGAGAGGGAACTGGAATGCGGAGAGGGAAGGAACGGGGAAAGAATGACTGGAATGGGACAAGGGAACGGGGAAGGGGAAGGGAACCGGAACGCGGACGGGATGGGAGCGGGGAACGGAGAGAGGAATGGGGATGGACAGAGAAAGGGGAACAGGAACGAGGCAACAGGAGAGGAGAGAGGGGAGACGGGACGGGGACTGAAAGGGACGGGATCGTTGAAGGGCAAGGAACGGGAACGGAGGAACTGGAAAGGGCGCGGGAGACGGGACGGAGGGCAATCGGGAAAGGAAAGGGAACGGAACTGAATGGGGAAGGGGAATAGGAAAGGGGCGAGAGCGCGTAGCGGAACGGTGAGAGAAGAGCGAAATGGGACGCAACGAGAAGGAGCGAGGGGAGCGAGAACGAGACGACTGGAGCGAGAGGGATGGGAACGGAGAAGAGGCTGGGTAAATAGGCAACGGGAAACGGGAACTGGAGAATCTGCGAGAGGACGAGAGGGAGGGAAACCTGCCCGGACAACCGGTATCAGCCCCGCTCTGCCCGCCGGGAGCTCGCCCGGATCGATGCTCCCTGCACAAGGGATGGTCGAGCCACGAGCACACGTCGCGTTGGAGCCTTCGTCCCTCTGGCAGCAGCCAACAGCTCTGGGATCCGGGATCAGGGGATCGAGCTTGATTTTTTTCCTCCTGGGAGCAGGGGGGAGCAGTCAGGTGCTGCTGTTGCCCGTGTCTGGCAGGACAAGGAGCTCGGGTCCTGTCCCTCCGAGCTAGATTTCAACCCCTCAGAGTGATTTCATCCCCAGAGGCAAGCCAGCACAGAGCGATAAATAATCTCTCAAAGGTGATTATACCGCGGGGAGCCATGGAATTCCAACCCTCTAAAATATCCTTTCCTGGCTTTAAACCGTCAGTAGTTGCAGCTGGGGTGCATTTGTCTGCTCCCCTCTGAGTATTTCCTGCTTTTCATGTATAATTTGCAAATAATAGATTACAATTAGTTATTTATGACACTCAGCGGCTCGTGATGCCTCTCCCACTGCCGAGGAATTCACCATAAATCAGACACCAAAATATCTGTTGCATCGTGCAGGTTCAGCCCGCACCTTCCCCTGCGCTCCAGACTGCGGACCACGCTGGGTAAATTGCAGCCAGCCCAGGGAAGGGGAAACTTCAGCGCTGCAATGACCGAAAGGGGCCAGAAGGATCCCGTGAGAACCCAAAACCTTCTCTGAGCTCGTGTCCCTGCTAGAAATGAGACACGGACAGTGCTCAACTTCCGTCCCAGCGGAGCACCGAGAGAAAATTATCATTTCTCCTTTCCAAAGTTCTTACCTCCTGAGAAAACAAAGTGTTTGCAATAGGATTAACATTATTATACGTTCATTTTAATACAACAGTATCTGGGCTCACAGATGGAGAAATCAAGGCAGGAGGGAATAACCCCAACAAAAAATAGACAAAACCCCAAAAATAGACAAAAACAAAAGAAAACAAAAACAAAAAAAAAAAAATATAACCAACCCAAAAAACCCAAACCAAAAAAAAAAAAGAAAAACCAAAAAAAAAAAAAAAAGAAAAAAAGGCAATCAGGAAACAAACCCTCTCTCTGTGCTAACTACATTTTTTCATAGCAGCTGAAACTCGAGTGCGAGAGGAGAGATTACAGACAGGCGCAGGAGGGAGTAACTCACAGAAATACAGACATCAGAACAGATTTTTCATTTATTTACTCATTTATCACAGTGACTCACAGGCTTTGAGTTCACCGAGTATGCTCAGGCCTTGCGAGAGTTTCGGGACGGCGATTCCAATCTCAGAAGTGAACCGGGTCACGGCCATGCCATCTGGGAAGAGAAAATCAGCACTTTGGGGTTGTTCTCGGCAAGGCTGAGATTGCTTTGCCTGTTGGATTAGGGAGGAATCGCTAATTCCCCTCGCCAGGCTCCAATCTCTCCGGAGCAACAGATGGCTTTCATCGGGACCTGCTCGGTGCCACGACGGCTATCGGGCAGGGAGGAGATTCGCCATCTGGGAGCAGGAGCGATGGATGCAGAGGTCGGGAACATTGGATGGTTTCCAGTGGTTCTGGAGAGGGGATGTTCCAGTGTTCCTAAGAAATCGATGGATCCAGTATCATCGGCGAGAAGTGCGTGACCCAGAGAGCTTGGAGCATGATGGATCCTAGGCGGTCGGACATTGAGCGTGGATCGAGCCTCTGGGACAGTGCGGTAGGTTCAGGGACACTCTGGCACAGCTGGTGAATGATCCAGAGCTCTGGGAGCGAGTGGGCTGGTATCACCGAGAGGCTCTGCGGCCGTTGGATGGATTCCGTGCGCTCTGATTAGCAGTGGATGCGGTGATCCACTCAGCTCTTGGGACGAAATTGGTCGCGATGCCGTGCGTGAGCGGTGGATGCCCGAGTTCTGGAGAAGCAGGTGAGAGTGATATCCAGTTAGGCTCTAGGAGCGGAGGATGGATCCGACAGAGTCTGGAAGCAGTGGATGGGTCCAGCAGTCTTGGGAGCAGTGGTGTGCGGGTGTGCGAGGGTCTGGGAAGCGTGCACGATAGAAATATCGATCTCAGCCCGCAGTGGGGTGGCCGGGCGCGGCGTGTGGGGTGTTGGCATGGGATTCAGTGGACTCTGGAATGCGGATCTGAGCTTCCAGATGGATCTGTGGAACATTGGATGGATCAGCAGCATCTGTGAACGATTAGACGGGTGTGGTCGGAGGTGGCTCATGAGCAAGTGCGGATGATTGGATTCCAGTGCTCTGGAGGAGCAGGTTTCCCAATCTGTGAGCCCAGATACTGTTGATTTAAAATGAACGGTATAAAATTAAATTAATCCTATTTGCAAACCACTTTGTTTCTCAGGGAGGGTACAGACTTGGAAAGGAGAAATGATAATTTTTCCCTCTCGGTGCTCCCGCTGGGACTGAAGTTGAGCACTGTCCGTGTCTCATTTCTCAGCAGGGACAGCCGAGCTCAGAGAAGGTTTTGGGGTTCACAGGGATCCTTCCTGTGCCCCTCTGGTCATTTCCCAGCGCTGAAGTTTCCCCTTTTCCCTGGGCTGGCTGCAATTTAACCCAGCGTTGGCTCCCAGCAGATCCTGGGGCAGGGGAAGGTGTGGAGTTGAACCTGCAGCGATGCCAACAGATATTTGTGTGTCTGATTTATGGGTGAAATTCCTCGGCATGGAGGAGGCATCACGAAACTGCTGAGTGTCATAAATAACTCATTGTAATCTATTATTTAGCAAATTATAATGAAAAGCAGGAAAATATACAGAGGGGAGCAGACAAATGCATTCCCCAGCTGGCAACTTACTGACGGTTTAAAGCCAGGAAAAGGATATTTTAGAGGGTTTGGGAATTTCCATGGCTTCCCCTGCGGATAAATCACCCTTCTGAGGATGTATTTATTGGGTGCCCTGCTGCTGGGTTTGCCTCTGGGGGATGAAATCACTCTGAAAGGGGTGAAATCACTCTGGGAAGGGGACTGGACCCGAGCTCCTTGTCCTGCCAGAACGGGCAAAGCAGCACCTGAGCTGCTCCCCCCTGCTCCCCAGGAGGGAAATCAGCTCGATCCCCCTGATCCCGGATCCCAGAGCTGTTGGCTGCTGCCAGGAGGGACCGGAACGGCTCCAAAGCCGCGTGTTGGTGCTCGGGGTGGCTCGAACCCATCCCTTTGTGCGCGGAGCATCGATCCGGGCGAGCTCCCGGCGGGGCAGAGCGGGGGGCTGGATACCGGGTGTGCCGGGCAGGGTTCTCCCGTTCCCCTCTCCCGTTCCCTCTCCCATTCCCAGTTCCCGTTCCCGTTCCTATTCCCAGCTCCCTTTCTCCGTTCCCATTCCCTCTCCCGTTCCACGTTCTCGTTCTCGCTCCCTTCGATCTCTCCGTTCCGTTCCATTCGTTTCTCTCCGTTCCTGTTCCACTGCTCTGTCTTCTCCCTTCCGCTTTTCCCTTCCTGTTCCGTTTCCTTTCTGTTTCCTTCCCGTTCTCTCCGCTCTTTCAGTTGCCGTCCGTTCCTTTATCCTTTTCCCGTTCCGTTCCTTTCGTTCCGTTCCTCTCTCTCTGTTCCGTTCTGTCCTCTTTCTCTTCCAATCCCATTCCCCTCTCCGTTCGCTCCTTCCTTCCCGTTCGTTCTTTCCCCTTTTTTCCGCTTCCCTTTCCCATCCCGTTATCTGTCCGTTCCCTTTCCCTTCCATTCAGTTCCCTCTCCGTTCTCGTCCCGTTCCCCTTCTTCCCATCCGTTTCCCGTTCTTCATTCCCTCTTCCCATTCCCCTGTTTCCCGTTCCGCTCCCTTTCCGTGACCCCATGTTCGCCGAATTAAAATTATTTTTTTCCCCCCCCTCCCTTCGCCGGTTCATTCCCGTCCCGTTTCCCCGTTCCCATTCCCGTTACGTTCCCTTTCTCTTTTTCCACCGTTCCCGCTTCCCGCGCATATTCCCGCCCGGTTCCATTCGTTCGGCGTGCCGCAGTGGCACCAGGGGTCTGCGGATCTTCGGCGCCGCCGCCGCCGCCGGCGTAGATCGAGAAGGTGACTCGGTACCTTGGCGTTTTTCCTTTTTTTTTTTTTGTTCTTTTTTGTTTAAATCCATTTTCCATTCCCGCGGGCAGTGCTGCGGGCTGGCTTTTCCGGACGCCTCGCTGTGTGCTTGTGGTTGAGATATTTGAAATTTGGGATTTAGGCGGGGAGAAACACTTTGTGTGCTGCCGGTTTTGGGTGACGGCGGGCTCTATGGATTCCCCTCTTTTGGGACATGCCGGGTGGGTTTTCTACTTGGACGTTGCTCGGGACCCCGTTATCCGTATGGGACACTTTCCAGGCGCCACCGGAATGCTTTGAGGATTAGCTGCGTTTGGCCCCGAATTTCCATTCTGAGCCCGATTTCAGCTGGTGCCGGAGGGTTGCGGGGTCTGCTGGTTGGGTCGGATCAGCGCGATCAGCGCTGCAGGACGGCTTTTCGGCGGCGTATAGTGTTACGGGCTTAGCTGTACCGAGAGGAGATAAGAGACTTGGAGGAACTTGGACTGTGGTGACTAAGTTAATTCACTGTACTCAGGAATCGAATGTTGAAATAGATCTCAACAACTGAAATATGTTAAAAATACGAATTAGGGCGCGCGTGAGGCCATTCCGAGCGCAAGCTCCGCCGGGACGTCTCCTTATCAATTCCCTCACCAGCGCCTGCTGTAATTTATATAAAAGATTGAATGGGCCGTTGCTTTGAGGGAGAATTGAATAGAAACTTCCATTACGCGGCGTGTGCGAATGAAGGTTCTCGTGCAGGAATAAGATCATAGATTAACGGAGGCGAGATGGAAGTTTTCTGCCTTTTCTGCTGTGTTTTTCGGCGATTCCTGTCCTGGTGGGCAGGTTCGGCCATGGGGCGTCAGGTTTGGGCATTGGGGCTGGGGGTGTCTGTGGTTCACGCTCCCTTTCTCCAGTTTTCCTTTCCATGTGCCTTTTATTGAGGGGCTCTCCAAAACTGCAGCTTGCAAAAAACTGGCTTGATTTTGCAATTCCTTGGGATGAAAATGTTATTTGGGCTCCACCTTCTGCTGCTTATGGCTCTTTATTTTCTCAGCACAAAACCCCAAAAATACAGCCACGATGACCAGCCCTACTCCATGGGACACTGGGATGATTAGAAAAGTCACATTTTCTTAACTTTGTATCAGACTTCACCCGCTTTCCTCACTCTGCTCCAAGCCCCGTCTGCTATTTCCCATGATTAAATCTTCCTGCACATCAGCAGCAGCCAGGTTCTGCTCCCCGTCTTTAAAATGTCCTTCAGACCACAAACGCTCGGCTGAAAACGTTCCCGAATGTTTTTCCTCCTGGCTCATTTAATTTGGAAGCAGCGGCGGGAGCGCTGCTGCCATCATATCCAATATTTGGGAATGTGAATTTGCAACGGGAGGAGGGGAATTAGCGCAGCGCTCGGAGCTGCGATGAGAGTGGATCGGGTGCATTGCAATGCTGGGAGGCTGCGAGCGAGCACGGGGAGCCTGACAGGGAAATCATCGATAAAAACTAATGTAAGACCTGAGAGGAAGGGAATAGCAAACCTCAGGCTTGCGGTGCCGGGATGAAATCATTCTGATTTGCTTGTGTTTGGTAACCTGAGACATCGTTCATGACGTGAGAACGGACATTTGAACAAGAGCGTGTTTTGTCTGTTTTGGAAGGGTCCCACTCTGCTGTGCTCACACACAGCGTTACCCTGCCGCCTCCAGAAGCTGCTGCTGCTCTGCTCAGCACCCAGAACACGATAAATCTCCATCTGCCCGGGGCTCTGCCTCCCCTTGGTGTCACAGGAGCTCAGAGGGTGTCGGGCAGACCAAGCTGGGTCAGTCTGTGACCTTCATCCTCCCTTCCATTCCATCCAGACCATTCCAGAGGGATGGAATGAGACGATCTTTAAAGGTCCCTTCCGACCCAAACCATTCTGTGCTTTGATGACCTTCAAACAGAGCAGTGATTGGGGTCCCAGCATGTCTGGGGTTCCAGAGGTGATGTGTGAGTACAGCCCTCCATCTGCCTGGCTGAGAGGGACCAACAGGTTGTCATGGAAAACGCTGGAATTGGCTCATTTCTGAAACGAGATGATTTAAAAACGCCCAAGGTGGAGGAAACGGATACATCATTATTGTTATCTTCATCTCTGCCATCACCCCCGCGCTGGAATGTGCTCCAGGACTGAGGGATCCGCACGGATGTGCGGGGGGAGCTGCAGAGCTGCCCGGTGGCCTTCAGGTTTGGAAATCAGGCAAACACAGCTCGTGCTGCTCGGGCACCTTAATTGGGCGGTAACCTTTGCACAACCTTTAGAAAAATCTTCGTCTGTGTGACTCCACAGCCTGGAGTACAGCATCTCCTGGGGTGGGCAGGGCATCACCAGGGTGAAGGTCCTTGGACGGGGGGGAGATTCGGGGGCCTGACCCACCCAAAAACTCGTGTGACCCCTAAGTTGTGTGTCCCCCGTGCTGGAACCGGGTTGGGCAGGGAGATCTCCCCGTTGTGCGCCCCGGTGCTGAGATTTCGGGATTGTGGAGGGCAGGGCTGGGGCTCCACAGCCCGGGGTGTGTCGGTGTGACCGGAGCTTTGTCCCGTTCTGCAGTCCGGGGTGTCGGTGTGACCGGAGCCTTGTCCCCTCGGCCGGGACTGTCCCGGGGGTCGATGTGGCCGGACCTTTGTCCTCCCGTCCCCGGGGCTGTCCCGATGTCGGTGTGACCGAACATTTGTCCCCTCGGCGTGGACCTGTCCCCCCCCCCCGAAACCTTGTCCCGCGTCCACGGGCTCCGTGTCCGTTGTGCCGAGCCGTCCCCAGCCCCGGGCTGTCACCGGTGTCGGTGTGGCCGGAAGCATTCATGTCCCTTTCTGCAGCCGCGGGCTGTCGGTGTGACCCGGTGCCTTGTTCCACCGGCCCCCAGACCTTGTCACCCCCTCCCACGGCTGTCCCTGTGTCCGTGTGCCGAGCTTTGTCCCCCGGCCGGGAGGCTGCCTGTAGTCGGTGTGACCGGACCTGTCCCCCCCCACCGGAGCTGTCCCTGTGTCGGTGTTGCCCGGACCTTGTCCCCGCCATCCCCAGGAGCATAGTCCGGTGTCGGTGTGACCGCACCAATTAGTCCCCCCTCAACCCGGACGCTTTCCCGGTGTCGGTTGCTGACCGCGTTGCCCTTACTGCATCCGGGGTTGTCGGTGTGACCGGAGCCTTGTTCCCCTCCGCCCAGACTTGTCCCCCATTCCGGACGCTGCCCTGTGTCGGTGTGACCCGGACCCTTGTCTCCCTGCACATCCCCGGAGCGTCCTGTGTCGTGTGACCCGGACCCTTTCCCCCCCTCCGGGGCTGTCCCGGTGTCGTGTGACCGCGACACCATTGTCCCCCACTCCCGGAGACTGTCCTGTGTCGGTGTGACCCGGACCCTATGTCCCCCACTCCCGGGGCTGTCCACGGTGTCGGTGTGGACCGGACCTTGTCCCCCTCCACTCCCGGTGCAGCCCCTCCCCTCCTCTCCCCTCCCGCCCTGGAATCAATCCCAGCGCTCGCCGCCGCCAGATTGCCTTGTCCGTTCCAATGATCTTTAACTCCGTTTTTTCCCCGAGCAATCAGCAGCGTTTTCTCTTGGTCCAGGTGGTCTTTTCCCATTTTGCTCTCCGCGGTCCCAGCATCCAGGGCAGTCACATCTCATCACGCCTTTTCTCGAGCCATTTGTACCTCCAGCTTTTTTCTGTTGCCATCGATTTCGTGGCGGCCTCTCCCCTCTGCTCCGCGGCTTCTGTGGCAATGAAACTCAGCCTTCGGAGCCTCAGCAGGAGCAAACGCAAACCCCTGCTTTTCGTGCAGATCGGGGGTGGCTCCCCTATTGATTTTGGGAGAATCAGTCCTTTAAAAAAACCCTTTTCCTAGAGGGATATTTAGAAAGCAGAGGCAAATGTGGGTTTTCAGGGGTGACTTGGTGGCTGCCGAAGAAGTAAAACTGCATGTTTTTGGTCAACAGTGCTTTCCCAAATGTTGATTAATGATAATAAATGGATATTAGGAAGGAATCCTTCCCTGTGAGGGTGGGGTGGCCCTGGCACAGGGTGCTCAGAGAAGCTGTGACTGTTCCATCCCTGGCAGTGTCCAAGGCCAGGCTGGACAGGGCTTGGAGCACCCTGGGAGAGTGGAAAATGTCCCTGCCATGGCAGGGGTGGCACTGGGTGGGTTTTAGGGTCCCTTCCCACCCAATCACTCCATGGTTTTCTGATAACAATAACAATAATGATAATATGTTATATTAAATATTGGGCAGCCCCCTTTGGCCACCTTTCCATCTCTCCCTGTTCTGCCCTCCTCACTCTCTCCTGATCATCTCTGAGCCATCCCTGCTCATCCCCGTGTGCTGAAGGTGATCTCTCCATCCTGGAGCTCTCCAAAGGCAGAGCCATCCCAAGGGAATATATCCCAGAGCCCCTTCTCCTCCCAGCCCCTTCTGATGTTCATCCTAATTAAAACAGCTTAATTTCAGTCCTCAGCTCACCCAGGCTCCACCCCGGACTAGAAATCATCCAGCAGCAAACTGCAAAACTCAGGATTTTCCGTGCTGCGTACCAATAAAAAATAAAAATACAGTTTTACGGGAATAAAAGATCACTTAATTGGGAGCGCATCCTGTCTGCCCTGCACTGAGCATCAACTCAGCAAAACGCTTTAAGTGCGTGATTAAATATAAACTCCCTCTTCAGCCCCTCGCTGCTCCGCGGAGCAGTTTGGCGAGTGCTGAAGGATTTGCTGAGCAGGGCTTTGCTGTCTCCCTGTTTTTCCTGGGGCAGAAGAATTAAACCCGCGCCGCTCTCACCTATTAATAAGGCAGCGAGTGGCCACGGCAGCCCTTGCGCAGCGCATCGGAGCTCATCATTTTGCTATAGAGGAGCAATTAGGCTGCACCAGGAGGGCTCTGTCTTTATATCATCACCTAATGGCAGTGCAAAAGTATTAGAGTGAAAACACCCTACAAATCCACGAGTGTGACACGGCCCTACAAAGCCAGGAGAGTGACACAGCCCTACAAAGCCAGTTCCCTTGGGTTTTCACTGTCACCCCATCCCTTGGGGTTTCATGGGGTGTTCACTGTCCCCCCTGTCCCTTGGGGTTTAAGGGGGTTTTCACTGTCCCCCTCATCCCTTGGGGTGTCCCTGGGGCTCTGCACTGTCCCCTCTTCCCTTGGGGTGTCCCTGGGGTTTTCAATGTCACTCCCATCCCTTGGGGTGTCCCTGGGGGTTTTCAATGTCACTCCCATCCTTGGGGTGTCCCTGGGGTTTTCAATGTCACTCCCATCTCTTGGGTGTCCTGGGGCTGTCGCACTGTCCCCCTGACCCTTGGGGTTCCCTGGGGTTTTCACTGTCCCCCTGTCCTTTGGGGTGTCCCTGGGTCTCTGAAATGTCACCCCTGTCCCTTGGGGTGTCCCTGAGCTCTGAAATGTCCCTGGGGTTTTCACTGTCACCCCCATCCCTTGGGGTTTCATGGGGTTTTCACTGTCCCCCCTGTCCTTTGGGGTGTCCCTGGAGCTCTGCATTGTCCCTCTGTCCCTTGGGGTGTCTCTGGGGTTTTCACTGTCCCCCCTGTCCCCTGGGGTGTCCCTGGGCTCTGCCTGTCCCCCATCCTTGGGTGTCCTGGGTTTTCACTGTCCCCCCTGTCCCTCGGGGTGTCCCCAGGGTGAGGAGCAGCCGCTCTCATTGTCTCTGGAGCCCCCGAGCCACCCGTGGGTGCCATCACCGTGTGTTGGCTCCTTCCAGGGACTGTCCCCGTGCCTGGGGTGGCGCTGAGCTCGGTGACAGTGACAAACTCAGAACGATGGTGGCACACCAGGTCTGGCCCTTGGTGGCTGACACTGGGGATAATTGTTGGGAAAAAATCAGCGGGAAAGAGCCCTGACCACCCCTGACCACCAACCTGGCAGTGCCCGGGGCATGCGGCATTGCCACAGGGTGCTCTGAGTGACACAAAAACAGCAAAAGAGAGAAAAAGGAGAGGAGAAATATCGATGACTTCCATCTCCTCAAGCCCAGTAACTAGTTTTTGACACTTCTCTGCCACTCCAGCTTCACAAAGCCCCGGCTCTCTGAAGATTAATTGATGTAGGCCACTCAACCTATTTTCAAATCCCTTTCAGTTACCATTTAAAACCTTCTGATTTATTTTTTTTTTTTTGATAAAGTCACCGAGGCTTTTCACGGATTCTCAAACGATTGTCCAGCTTGACAAATTGGATTCTTAAAGCTGGTTCTTTCAAGGAAAGGATGTGGTTTGACAAGACAAGAAACAGCTCATCTTTGAGACAGGGGGGATAAATAAAAAAAAAGGCAAAAATCCCATTCTTCCAGTCAGGTGCTGCTCAATGAGTGTCGTGCTGGTCGCTGATAATCTTATCAGGCTCTGATGGGAAGGGACCCACACAAAGGGGCCGGGAAGGGCTGCGGGGCTGATATGGGGTTGATTTATAGCTCTGTCCATCCGCAAAGGTGATTAATGTGTGAGAAACCGACCCCAAATCCTCCCGGCCCCGCACTGACCGGGGCTGCTCTGATGGATCGGCTCCGGGCAGGATGGGCTGTCTCTGAGCTGGGATGGATTTGTAGGATCGTGTCAACACCTGGTTGTGGCCGTGAGTGCTTTGTAGCCGTGCCACTCCCCTGGGTTTGTAGGGCCGTGTCACTCAGGGGCTTTGTAGGGTCCTGTCACACCCAGGGCTTTGTAGGGCCGTGAGTGCTTTTGTAGGGCCGTGTCATTCCCCTGGCTCTATAGGGGCATGTCACACCCTGGCTTTGTAGGGCCGTGTCACCCCTGGGCTTATGTAGGGCTGTGTCACACCCTGGCTTTGTAGGGCCGTGTCACTCCCTGGGTTTGTAGGGCTTATGCTGTAGGGTTGTGTCACTCCCCTGGATTTGTAGGGTGGTTTCACTCTCCTGGCTCTATAGGGCCGTGTCACTCTCCTGGGTTTGTAGGGCTGTGTCACTCTCCTGGATTTGTAGGGCCGTGTCATTCCCCTGTCTCTGTAGGGCCGTGTCACTCCAGGGGCTTTATAGGGCCATGTCATTCCCCTGGCTCTGTAGGGCTGTGTCACTCTCCTTGTAGAGTTCTCGCTTAGGGCCATGCCACTCTCCTGCCTTTGTAGGGCTGTGTCACTCTCCTGGCTTTGTAGGGCCGTGTCACACTCGTGGATTTGTAGGGTGTTTTCACTCTCCTGGATTTGTAGGGCCATGTCACTCCCCTGCCTTTTTAGGGCCGTGTCACTCCCTGGTTTTGTAGGGCCATGTCACACCCCTGGATTTGTAGGGTGGTTTCACTCCCCTGGCTCTATAGGGCTGTGTCACACCCCTTGGTTTGTAGGGCCATGTCACACCCCTGGCTCTGTAAGGCTGTGTCACTCCCTGGCTGCTGTTTGGGATGGGGTCAGCACTGTCTGGGTGCTCCTGAGTGTCACCCCTGTCCCTCAAACCCAAACCCTCTGCGTGTCCCCAACCCTCCCGTGGTCACCGTGAGTGTCCTCAGCAATGCAGGGCCACCGTGGTGGCAGCAGGACACGGTGTCACCCCGCTGACCCTCCTGCCCATGAACCTGAGCCCATCTCAGGCCAGGTCAGACCCAGTTTAAATAATTCTCTTCATTTTTTAATTGACTGCCTTCGCTTTGAGCGTTTCCCACCTGGCGGTTCCTCTGAATAATGAAAATGCATCGTAACTCCTGCCCGTTCTCCTCTTTGAATGACTCCAGGTGATACTTTAGATCTTATTATGGTTATTTATTGCCATGTCCAGTTGGGTTCCGTAGCAGAGGGAGATCGTTAACCTCTCCTGCAGAAAAGAGAACTCTCCGTGTTGTTTCCAAAGCCATTAAAGCTTTGAAAACTCCTCTGTTTTTAAATTTTATTTTATTTTTTAACTAAAAACCTGCAGGGATGCATAATAAAGTGCTGACAGAGCTGGTGGAGGCAGGAGGAGCACAGACCCTCCTGCAGGTCCCATGGAATTGCAGACACAGCTCGGGGTGGGGAAGGAGTAATTTGATTGTCAGGAAACACCCTGAGGTGCTGGGGGAGATCCTGATGGTGCTGAGGGAGGAGCAGTGGGCTCAGATCTGTTTAGGGACAGGACCAACGCTGGAAATGTTCAATATTGGGGTTGGCAGAGGCCACTGGGCTCTCCAGGATATGTGTAAGCAGTCAGAGGGATCTGTGGGCTGTGTGTCCCCCTGTCCAGGGGTCCAGCATCTCTTTGGGGCAGTCCAAATCCCCCATCCCTCACCCCAAAATCCCCCCTGGGCTGCTGGCACCTCGGGGTGCTGCTGTTCCCTCATTTTTGGGGCTCCTTTCCTGGCTGCCTTGGCGAGGGCGAGGAACCTCCTGTGCTCATTGCCGCTCTCAGAGGCTGCACATGGGCTCTTAATTTCTATTTTTGCTCACTTAACATCTATTTATGGCCATCTAAAGCCGTGCCCAGATGTTGCTGCTGGTGGGGCTGGGCAGTGGCTCTGTTTTCCATGGCTGGCAGGGGTCTCAGCTCGGCTCCCTGTGAGCTTTCATGGGTCATTGATTGGGGAATTTATCTGGAGAGAGACAGAAGCAGAAGCTCTGACCCCACCAGGTCCCTGCTGGAGGTGTAGATCCCCTCTGGGGATGGCGTTCCCAGCGTGATCCCAAATAAAATCCTGCCAGTGGCATGAGGGAGGGTCACATCCCACAAAGTCACCTTGTGCCCAATCCACACCGTGCTCCTCTGTCGTGGTTTGAATGAATTTAATGGGCAAACACTCCAAGTTCCAGCAAACCACCCCCCGTCTCTTTTCCCACCGGGTCCTAGAGACAAACTTTTCCACAGAGAGGAAAGTGAAAAGAAAAGGGGAAACCTATTTATTTAAAATTATAAAAACAAAAAGAAAAACCTGTGGAATCAGCTGTTAGATCCCAAAGCCTTCTCTTCCCTCCGGGGCCCCCAGAGGGTTGACAGTCTCTCTCTGGTGGTTCACTGAAGATCTTTCTCGCCTGTCGTGCCACGAGAATCCTCCAATTCTCAGATGACGAAGAAAAAAAAATTCGAGGTAAAACAAGTCCAAAGAAAGGGAGAAAAAGGAGCAGTCCCAGAAGAGCAGGGAGCTTCTTTTCCACCGCTGATCCCGAGAGAGAGTCTCCCAAGAAAAAAAAAAACGTGTGTGTCTTGTCCCTTTCCCTCCCATTGTCCTTGAAGGAGGAACATCACCAAACAAACCAGAGCAGTCTCGACTAATGTAGAGTTCCAGAAGGGTTGTTTAATTTTCCTCTAACATAAGCAGATGATAGGAATACAATACTCAGCTACCCTAGGACATCCTCCTGTCACGATCCGCTTGACTTAAGTGGGGGTCGTGATAGGTTCGTTTTGGAATCTCAGAGTGCAAAAGAAAACGAGGGGCAAATATATATGCTTCAAATAATCAGGAACAATTTATTGGGTATTTTGCGATAGAAGAGGGTGAGAGAGAGAGAGAGAGAGAGGGAGAGAAAGAGAGAGAGAGAAGAGTGGTTATATAGCTACCAACAGGCTGACGAGGTCTTCCAGGTCCCACGGTGGTCGTCAGTCTGCTGGGAGAGATCTCCATCGGGGTCTTCTCGGAGGAGACTTTTTATAGTCTTTTTCAAAGCGAGTGGCTGCAGGCCAGGAGGGGGTTGCAAGTCATGGGTCGGCCATGTGGAACTGGCTCGGATTTTTCCCCTTCCCAAAGCAGGTGTGCAATAAGTTGGGCATGGTGACCTGATGGAGATTCTTGGGGCATGGAAAGAATAGGGGTGTTCTTCAAACAGAAGCCAAGTGATGCATGGGTAGGATTTGCTGTTCCAGAAGCTGCAGCTCGGACCCCCTTCAAGAGCAGAGTCCGTCCCGCCCCCCTGCTTTTCTTCCACTCGGGTTTTTTTTGGGGTGTACATCGATAATTGTGAGACAGTCACGGATCTTTAGTACGGTCTCTTACACCTCCACACCCAAATATCCTGAATCAGCTTCCCCCATTCTCCCTGGCCGCTCCAGCGGGGTGGCTGATGGTGATAAAGCCCTTGGAGGTGTCCCAGTTTTTGGAAGCGCATTTCTGGCCATATGGCTGGGGAGTAGGGAGGCTGCAGACATGATGGGATGCTAATGAATCAGGAGTGTTATCTGGCCTGCCTGTGCCTCTCAGAACCAAGAAAACGCTCTTCATTCAGCCCTGGTTGGAGTGCCATCATAGTGAGAAAAGCATCTCTGGACTGAAACAACCCCCAGCAATTCCTTGTTTTTCGCTTCCCGCGTGTTCCAGGTGAGATTTTCTCCCTTGGAAAGCCAGGACACGTTCTCCCAGTGGCTCTGAGTACATTCCTCATGCTCTGGCTGCACAAAATCACTCCTGTAGCTGTCATGCACCTCAGGAGAGGTGAGTGTTCTCTTTTCTACCACACACACTGTGACCTGAGGCCAGACTGAGAATTAGGTGCTGCTTCACCTCCCCCAGGCAGCTGCAGCTCCTCGTTCCTGCTTGTAGCACCTCCATCCCTCCATCCCAGGAGCTGTCTTGCACGTCAGACGCTGCCTAAGAATGAGCCTCATCAGAGGTTGGAAGGTTTTCATCCCAACATTGGCATCCTGGGTGCAGAGTGCATTTGTTTGGTGCAGAAGGGTTTTTGTTTGGTGCAGAAGGTTTTGGTTGTGCAGAAGGGTTTTTGGCTGTGCAGAAGGGTTTTGTTACAGAAGGGTTTTTGTGGTTAAGGTTTGGTGACAAAATGGTTTTGGATGTGTGTGCAGAAGTGATTTTGGTTGGTACAGACGGGTTTTGGTCGGTGCTGAAGTGGTTTTGTTGGTGCAGAAGGGTTTTGATTGGTACCAAAGGGTTTTGGTTAGTACAGAAGTGGTTTTGGTTGGTGCCGAAGGGTTTTTCGTTGGTGCAGAGGGGTTTGGTTGGGGTAGAAGCGATTTTGGTTGGTGCAGAAATGGTTTTTGGTTGGTGCAGAAGGTTTTGGTGTGCAGAAGGGTTTGGTTGGTAGAAGTGGTTTTGTTGTGCAGAATGGTTTTGGTTGGAGAGGTTTGGTGGAGAAGGTTTGGTTGGTACAGAAGGGTTATGGTGGTTGTGCGAGGGTTTGTTTGGTAAAGTGTTTTCAGAAGTGTTTTGTTGGTTGAGGTTTTGTGCAGAAGTGGTTTGGTTATCAGAAGAGTTTTGGTTGGTGTAGAAGTGGTTTTAGTTGGTATTGAAGTGGTTTTGGTTGGTTCAAAAGGGTTTTGGTTGGTGCTGAAGTGTTGGTTGGTGCAGAGGGTTTTGGTGACAGAATGGTTTGTTGTGAACATTTTTGGCTGGTGTAGAGGGGTTTGGTTGGTGCAGAAGTGAATTTGGTCTGGTGCATAAAGTTTGGTTGCTGCAGAAATGTTTTTGGGTTTGGGGCAAAAGGGTTTTGTTGGTAAAATGGTTTTGGTTGGTGAGAGGTGGTTTAGTTGGTGGAGAGTGGTTTGTAAAGGGTTTTTGAGTGGTAATGAAGGGTTTTAGTTGTAGTACATTTTTGGCTGTGCAGAGGGTTCGGTTGGTGCAGAAATGGTTTGGGTTGATGCAGAAATTGTTGATTGGGCAGAAGGGTTGTTTGGTTCAGAAGGATTTTGGTTGGTGCAGAAATGGTTTTGATTGGTACAGAAGTGGTTTGGTTGGTGTAGAGAAGGGTTTTTGGTTGGTGCTAGAAGGGTTTTTGGTTGGTGTAGAAGGGTTTTTGGTTGGTGTAGAAGGGTTTTTGGTTGGTGCAGAAGTGGTTTTTGGTTGGTGTAGAAGGGTTTTTGGTTGGTGTAGAAGGGTTTTGGTTGGTACAAAAGGGTTTTTGTTTGGTGCAGAAGTGGTTTTGGTTGGTGCAGAAATGGTTTTGGTTGGTGCAGAAGGGTTTTGGTTGGTACAAAAGTGGTTTTTGGTTGGTGCAGAAATGGTTTTGGTTGAGCAGAGGGTTTTGGTTGTGCAGAAATGGTTTTGGTTGATGCAGAGGGGTTTTGGTTTGGTGCAGAAATGGTTTTGGTTGATGCAGGAGGGGTTTTGGTTGTGCAGAAATGGTTTTGGTTGATGCAGAGGGTTTTGGTTTGTGCAGAAATGGTTTTGGTTGGTGCAGAAGGGTTTTGGTTGGTGCAGAAATGGTTTTTGTTGGGTGTAGAAGGGTTTTGTTTACTGCAGAAGTGGTTTTGTTTGGTAGAAGGGTTTTTGGTTGGTGAGAAGGGTTTTTGGTTGGTTAGAAGGGTTTTTGGTATGGTGTAGAAGAGGTTTTTGGTTGGTGTAGCAAGGGTGTTTTGGAATTGGTGTAGAAGGGTTTTTGGTTGGTGTAGAAGGGTTTTTGGCTTTTGTGGATGTAGAAGGGTTTTTGGTTGGTGTAGAAGGGTTTTTGGTTGGTGAGAAGGGTTTTGGTTGGTGTGAAGGGTTTTTGGTTGGTGTAGAAGGGTTTTTGGTTGGTGAGAAGCGGTTTTTGGTGGTGAGAAGGGTTTTGGTTGTACAAAAGTGGTTTTTGGTTGGTGCAGAGCATTTTTGCGGGAGAGAGGGTTTGGTGGTGCAGAAATGGTTTGGTTGATGCAGAATGGTTTTGATTGGTACAGAAGCATTTTTGGCTGTGCAGATTGGTGCAGAAGGTTTTGGTTGGTGCAGAAGGGTTTTGGTTGGTGCAGAAGGGTTTTGGTTGGTGAGAAGGGTTTTTGGCTTGGTGAGAAGGGTTTTTGGCTTGGTGTAAAGGGTTTTGTGTGAGAAGGGTTTTGGTAAGTACAGAAGGGTTTTTGTTGGTGCAGAAGTGGTTTTGGTTGGTGTAGAAGTGGTTTTGGAATGGTGAAGAGGGTTTTGTTGCTGAGCAGAAGGTTTTGATTGTGTGAATGGTTTGGTAGACAGAAGTTTTCGTGGTGCAGAAGTGGTTTTGGTTGGTGTAGAAGGGTTTTTGATTGGTGTAGAAGGGTTTTGGTAAGTACAGTTTCGGGTAGAGTGTGGTTGTGTAGGGTGCTTGGTGTAAAGTTTACAGAGTGGTTTCTGACCAGGGTTTGCAGAGATCCAGGCAAGAATGTGGAAGCAGTGGACCCCTTTCCCCAAAGCCCCAGCCTGGGTGCTGGGATGGGCTGGGTGGCAGTGCCTCCTTCTGCACGGAGAGAAGAGAGCTGAGATGAGAAAGGAAACTAGGCCAGAAAATGCAGCAGCTAGTTGGCAAAAAGATGATCCAAGCAGCTTTGTATGGATATGTTCCCTGGCAAAAGACACGGCGCTGGAGCAGCCTTTGTCAGTTTTGTTGGTCAGAAGGGTTTTGTTTGGTGCAGAAGGGTTTTGGTTGGTGCAGAAGGGTTTTTGGTTGGTGTAGAAGGGTTTTGGTAAGTGCAGAATGGGTTTTTGGTGATGCAGAAGGGTTTTTGGTGTAGAAGGGTTTTGGTGTGCAGATGGGTTTTTGGTGTGCAGAAGGGTTTTTGGTGTAGAAGGGTTTTGGTAGTGCAGATGGGTTTTTGGCTGATGCAGAAGGGTTTTTGGTGCAGAAGGGTTCTGGTTGGTGCAGAAGGGTTTTTGGCTGATGCAGAAGGGTTTTTGGTGTAGAAGGGTTTTGGTAAGTGCAGATGGGTTTTTGGCTGATGCAGAAGGGTTTTTGATTGGTGTAGAAGGGTTTTGGTAAGTACAGAAGGGTTTTCGTTGGTGCAGAAGTGGTTTTGGTTGGTGTAGAAGGGTTTTGGTTGGTAGAGGTTTTGGTAATACAGATGTTTCTGGTTGATGCCAGGTTCAGATCCCAGGCTGAAGAATGTGGAAGCAGTGACCCCTTTTCCCAAAAAAGCTCCCAGCCCTGGGTGCTGGGATGGGCTGGGGTGGCAGTGCCTCCTTCTGCACGGAGAGAACAGGAGCTGAAGATCAGAAAAGGAAACTAGGCCAGAAAAATGCAGCAGCTAGTTTCAAAAAGATGATCAAGCAGCTTTGATATGGATATGTTCCCTGAAAGACACGGCGCTGGAGCGCTCTTTGTCATTGTCAGGAGATGAACAACGGCGCGGGGGAAAGTCACGGGGCTCAGAAACGCCCGCCCCAATTCATCACAGCCAAGGGATTGTCTCCTCTGTGGGGCTTTTTATAGAGCCAGGAGGAGAAGGGAGGGCGAGGAGGAGGAGGAGAATTTTGGTGGGTACATTTGGGAGGATCATCCCCCAGCCCTGCCTGGTGTGCAGGACAGACGGAGAATTTTTGGGGAAAGGCAGGAGCTGCCCTTGGGTCAGTTGGGCTGGCCCTGGAAGCTCCACTTGTCCCTGGAAGCTCCACTTGTCCCTGCAGGTGTTACTGGAGCCAAGTGTGCTTGCTGCACAGAAATTTTAAAAAGAGGAAAAAAAAATCAACAAGTTTTTACCGTTACCTGTCGTCTCTCTCTCCTTTTTTTTTTTTTTTTTTTTTTTTGAAGAGTTCCCTTGAGCCTTGTCTATATAAATGTTGAATTATATGGTTCTTTGACCCTTTACTAGAAATTGCTCTGAATTACTTTTTTTTTATATAATCTGTTCCATTTCCAGCACTCTGCCATATCTTGCAGAGGAGTATCTGGAGCTGTTGACTGCCTCATTCTCCTGCTGCCAGGCGGCCTCTAATAAAGTTGCCCTCTGTTCCACTGCAGGGCAGCAATCTGTAATGAAAATTTTATACGAGTGCTTGGGAAATGGAGTTGGAATCTGGGTTTCAAGTATGATTTCATAATACTCCAGGCGTATATATACACACACCCGCCCCGTGTTTGGGGATTTGGAAACAGAAGGGATCATTTCCCAACAATGGTGTTTCCCTTGGTCCCATTCTCGATGGGATGGTGGAATGTTGCTGTTCAGACCCCTCCTCGGAGCCCTCCTGTGATTTTGGGAATTTGGGAAGCAGAACAACTGTCCTGATGCTGTAAATTGAATTTCCTGGGTTTGTGCTCAGGGCTCCTGTGGAAGGGATGGAACGCGGCTGGAGCTGGTGTAAACAGCATTTGTCTCCTTCCTCCTCCCCTATCCATGTCTAAATGTCCCTTATGGTGCTTTAGCAGAGCCAGGCCCTCCTGGGGACTCTCCTTGCCCTTCCCTTTGTGTTTCCATGCTCTGGTTCCCCAGGACATGGTCCCTGGTGGGATGGAGCAGCTCAAGATGTGCCACTGTGGTCATCCATGTCCTGGAGCTGTCACCCCTCCCGGAGCAGGGAGGGTGATGCCTGATGGATTTGATTCTCCTTTTTCTCTTCTGTACCTCTATGCATTCCACCTGTACCCCTTAGCCCACATGCTCGTAATTCCTGTAGATATTCCAGCTTAGTTTAGGAGTTCTGCTGGGCAGAGAGACCAAACACCTGAAGAAGGCAGTCAGTGTCCTGTGCTGTCTAAACCTGAGCTCAGCCTGGTGAAGCTTTCGTCAGAACATCTATTGTGTAAACTGGCTCTGCCTCATCTGGGGGGATTCATTAGAATAGGGGACATCTACTGCCATTGTGATTCTTCTATTGGGAATCCTAGATTGATATAGCTAATTCCTGAAATCTATAAAACTTATTTCTTTATTGGAGAATCCTAGATAGATTTGCTAATTCTGAAACCTATAAAACTTTATCTTATTGGGA
>VKON01001394.1:52691-71673 GCA_009741485.1 Malurus cyaneus samueli
CTGACCGGGGCTGCTCTGATGGATCGGCTCCGGGCAGGATGGGCTGTCTCTGAGCTGCGGATGGATTTGTAGGATCGTGTCATACACCTGGTTTTGTAGCCGTGAGTGCTTTGTAGGGCCGTGCCACTCCCCTGGGTTTGTAGGCGCGTGTCACTCCAGGGGCTTTGTAGGTCTGTCAACCCAGGGCTTTGTAGGCCGTGATGCTTTTGTAGGGCCGTGTCTTCCCCTGGCTCTATAGGGGCATGTCACACCCTGGCTTTGTAGGGCCGTGTCATTCCCCTGGCTCTATAGGGGCATGTCACACCCTGGCTTTGTAGGGCCGTGTCACTCCCCTGGGGCTTTGTAGGGTTGTGTCACTCCCCTGGATTTGTAGGGTGGTTTCACTCTCCTGGCTCTATAGGGCCGTGTCACTCTCCTGGGTTTGTAGGGCTGTGTCACTCTCCTGGATTTGTAGGGCCGTGTCATTCCCCTGTCTCTGTAGGGCCGTGTCACTCCAGGGGCTTTATAGGGCCATGTCATTCCCCTGGCTCTGTAGGGCTGTGTCACTCTCTGCCTTTGTAGGGCCAAGTCACTCTCCTGCCTTTGTAGGGCCATGCCACTCTCCATGCCCAGACATTTTCAGAGCAGGCACCAAAGGTTAAGGGTGACAATGCAGACCCCAGGGACACCCCAGGGACAGGGGGACAATGAAGAGCCCCATGAAACTCGAAGGGATGTGGGGACAGTGCAGAACCCCAAGGACACCCCAAGGGTAGGGGGGAAAGTGAAAGCTCCAGGGACACCCTAAGGGATGGAGGTGACAGTGAGAACCCCAAGGACACCCCAAGGGACAGGGTGACATTTCAGAACCCCAGGACACCCCAAGGGTCAGGGTGACAGTGAAAACCCATTAAACCCCGAGGTCAGGGATGACAGTGCAGCCCCCAGGGACACCCAAGGGACGGGGGGACAGTGAAAAACCCCAAGGACACCCCAAGGGACAGAGGGGACAGTGCAGAGTCCCAGGGACACCCCAAGGGATGAGGGGGACAGTGAAAACCCCATTAAACCCCAAGGGACAGGGGGGACAGTGAACACCCCATGAAACCCCAAGGGACTGGGGTGACAGTGAAAACCCCAGGGACATTTCAGAGCCCAGGGACACCCCAAAGGTTAAGGGTGACATGCAGACCCAGGGACACCCAGGGACAGGGGGACAATGAGAGCCCATGACTCGAAGGATGTGGGACAGTGCAGAACCCCAAGACCCCAAGGGTAGGGGGAAGTGAAAGCTCCAGGACACCCTAAGGGATGGAGGTGACAGTGAGAACCCAAGACACCCCAAGGACAGGGTGACATTTCAGAGCCCCAGGACACCCCAAGGGTCAGGGGTGACAGTGAAAACCCCATTAAACCCCGAGGGTCAGGGATGACAGTGCAGACCCCAGGGACACCCCAAGGGACGGGGGGGACAGTGAAAACCCCAAGGACACCCCAAGGGACAGAGGGGACAGTGCAGAGCCCAGGGACACCCCAAGATGAGTACAGAATGCAGCTCCAGACACCCCAAGCAGGGGGACAGTGCAGAGCCCAGGGACACCCCAAGGGATGAGGGGGACAGTGAAAACCCCATGAAACCCCAAGGGTCAGGCAGAGCCAGGGACACCCCAAGGGTTGAGGGTGACATTTCAGAGCCCCAGGGACACCCCAAAGGGACACTTGGATGGAAACACGGGTGGACAATTCCCATAAAAACAGAGACCTCGGGAGGAATCCGAAGGCTGAAGGGAAGGGCTGCTCCGGCACCGAGAGCGGGATGTGAGGGGCTCCAGATGGCTCCGCGGTTTAGTGCAATAAAAAATTTAATCTGACAGGCAAGCGTGGGGCTGGAGAATAATAATAAGACAAATAATTTCCTTAAAAAAACCCGAAAGGAATCTAACAGCCCAAAGATATCTTAATTTGCCGCGAAGAGCAGAGCCTATCAGTTATTTACTGCAGTTGGGAGCACATTCACGAGCTTTCAAACGGGTGTTTTGTTGCTGAAGCATAATATAAGGACACTTTCCTCGCTTTCCAGCCGGGGGAAATAGATCTGACTTGGAGCTTGGCCAGAAGGGCTGCGAGTTGGGGCTCTGAAGCGAAGGTGATAACTTTGCCAATTAAATATGGATGTGATTTTTTTTTTTTTTTTCCCCCCTCTCTCTCGGGCCTGGATTTGTAGGGCCATGTCACTCCCCTGCCTTTTTAGGGCCGTGTCACTCCCTGGTTTTGTAGGGGCATGTCACACCCCTGGATTTGTAGGGTGGTTTCACTCCCCTGGCTCTATAGGGCTGTGTCACACCCCTTGGTTTGTAGGGCCGTGTCACACCCCTGGCTCTGTAAGGCTGTGTCACTCCCTGGCTGCTGTTTGGGATGGGGTCAGCACTGTCTGGGTGCTCCTGAGTGTCACCCCTGTCCCTCAAACCCAAACCACCCCATTTCTGTCCCCAACCCTCCCATGGTCACTGTCAATGTCCTCAGCAATGTAGGGCCACCGTGGTGGCAGCAGGACACGGTGTCACCCCGCTGACCCTCCTGCCCATGAACCTGAGCCCATCTCAGGCCAGGTCAGACCCAGTTTAAATAATTCTCTTCATTTTTTAATTGACTGCCTTCGCTTTGAGTGTTTCCCACCTGCCGGTTCCTCTGAATAATGAAAATGCGTCGTAACTCCTGCCCGTTCTCCTCTTTGAATGACTCCAGGTGATACTTTAGATCTTATTATGGTTATTTATTGCCATGTCCAGTTGGGTTCCGTAGCAGAGGGAGATCGTTAACCTCTCCCACAGTAAAGAGAACTCTCCGTGTTGTTTCCAAAGCCATTAAAGCTTTGAAAACTCCTCCTTTTTTGAAATTTTATTTTATTTTTTAACTAAAAAACCTGCAGGGATGCATAATAAAGTGCTGACAGAGGCTGGTGGAGGCAGGAGGAGCACAGACCCTCCTGCAGGTCCCATGGAATTGCAGACACAGCTCGGGGTGGGGAAGGAGTAATTTGATTGTCAGGAAACACCCTGAGGTGCTGGGGGAGATCCTGATGGTGCTGAGGGAGGAGCAGTGGGCTCAGATCTGTTTAGGGACAGGACCAACGCTGGAAATGTTCAATATTGGGGCTGGCAGGGGCCACTGGGCTCTCCAGGATATGTGTGAGCAGTCAGAGGGATCTGTGGGCTGTGTGTCCCCCTGTCCAGGGGTCCAGCAGCTCTTTGGGCTGGTCCAAATCCCCCATCCCTCACCCCAAAATCCCCCCTGGGCTGCTGGCACCTCGGGGTGCTGCTGTTCCCTCATTTTTGGGGCTCCTTTCCCGGCTGCCTTGGCGAGGGCGAGGAACCTCCTGTGCTCATTGCCGCTCTCAGAGGCTGCACATGGGCTCTTAATTTCTATTTTTGCTCACTTAACATCTATTTATGGCCATCTAAAGCCGTGCCCAGATGTTGCTKCTGGTGGGGCTGGGCAGTGGCTCTGTTTTCCATGGCTGGCAGGGGTCACAGCTCGGCTCGCTGTGAGCTTTCATGGGTCATTGATTGGGGAATTTATTTGGAGAGAGACAAAAGCAGAAACTGTGACCCCACCAAGGCCCTGCTGGAGGTGTAGATCCCCTCTGGGGATGGCGTTCCCAGCGTGATCCCAAATAAAATCCTGCCAGTGGCATGAGGGAGGGTCACATCCCACAAAGTCACCTTGTGCCCAATCCACACCGTGCTCCTCTGTCGTGGTTTGAATGAATTTAATGGGAGCAAAACACTCCCAAGTTCCAGCAAACCTCCCCCCCTCTCTTTTCCCCACCCGGGTCCTAGAGACAAACTTTTCCACAGAGAGGAAAGTGAAAAGAAAAAGGGAAACTATTTATTTAAAATTATAAAAACAAAAAGAAAAACCTGTGGAATCAGCTGTTAGATCCCAAAGCCTTTCTCTTCCCTCCGGGGCCCCCAGAGGGGTTGGACAGTCTCTCTCTGGTGGTTCACTGAAGGATCTTTCTCGCCTGTCGTGCCACGAGAATCCTCCAATTCTCAGATGACGAAGAAAAAAAAATTCGAGGAAAACAAGTCCAAAGAAAGGGAAAAAAGGAGCAGTCCCAGAGAAGAGCAGCTTCTTTTCCACCCTGATCCCAGAGAGAGACTCCCAAGAAAAAAAAAAAAAATGTGTGTGTCTTGTCCCTTTCCTCCCATTGTCCTTGAAGGAGGAACATCACCAAACAAACCAGAGCATCTCACTAATGTAAGTTACAGAAGGTTGTTTAATTTCCTCTAACATAAGCAGATGATAGGAATACATACTCAGCTAACCTAGGACATCCTCCTGTCACGATCCGCTTGACTTAAGCGGGGGTCGTGATAGGTTCGTTTTGGAATCTCAGAGTGCAAAAGAAAACGAGGGGCAAATATATATGCTTCAAATAATCAGGAACAATTTATTTGGGTATTTTGCGATAGAAGAGGGTGAGAGGAGAGAGAGAGAGAGAGAGGGAGAGAAAGAGAGAGAGAGAGAGAGAGTGGGTTATATAGCTACCAACAAGGCTGACGAGGTCTTCCAGAGGTCCCACGGTGGTCGTCACTCTGCTGGGAGAGATCTCCATCGGGGTCTTCTCGGAGGAGACTTTTTATAGTCTTTTTCAAAGCGAGTGGCTGCAGGCCAGGAGGGGGGTTGCAAGTCATGGGTCGGCCACGTGGAACTGGCTCGGATTTTTCCCCTTCCCAAAGCAGGTGTGCAATAAGTTGGGCATGGTGACCTGATGGAGATTCTTGGGGCATGGAAAGAATAGGGGGTGTTCTTCAAACAGAAGCCAAGTGATGCATGGGTAGGACTTGCTGTTCCAGAAGCTGCAGCTCGGACCCCCTTCAAGAGAAGAGTCCGTCCCGCCCCCCCTGCTTTTCTTCCACTCGGGTTTTTTTGGGGTGTACATCGATAATTGTGAGACAGTCACGGATCTTTAGTACGGTCTCTTACACCTCCACACCCCAAATATCCTGAAATCAGCTGTCCCCCATCTCCCTGGCACCGCTCCAGCGGGGTGGCTGATGGTGATAAAGCCCTTGGAGGTGTCCCAGTTTTTGGAAGCGCATTTCTGGCCATATGGCTGGGGAGTAGGGAGGCTGCAGACATGATGGGATGCTAATGAATCAGGAGTGTTATCTGGCCTGCCTGTGCCTCTCAGAACCAAGAAAACGCTCTTCATTCAGCCCTGGTTGGAGTGCCATCATAGTGAGAAAAGCATCTCTGGACTGAAACAACCCCCAGCAATTCCTTGTTTTTCGCTTCCCGCGTGTTCCAGGTGAGATTTGCTCCCTTGGAAAGCCAGGACACGTTCTCCCAGTGGCTCTGAGTACATTCCTCATGCTCTGGCTGCACAAAATCACTCCTGTAGCTGTCATGCACCTCAGGAGAGGTGAGTGTTCTCTTTTCTACCACACTCTCTGTGACCTGAGGCCAGACTGAGAATTAGGTGCTGCTTTCACCTCCCCCAGGCAGCTGCAGCTCCTCGTTCCTGCTTGTAGCACCTCCATCCCTCCATCCCAGGAGCTGTCTTGCGACGCTGCCTAAAGAATGAGGCCTCATTCAGGAGGTTGGAAGGTTTTCATCCCAACATTGGCATCCTGGGCTGCAGACAGTGATTTTTGGTGGTGCAGAATGGGTTTTGTTTGGTGCAGAAGGGTTTTTGGCTGGTGCAGAAGGGTTTTTGGCTGGTGCAGAAGTGGTTTTGGTTGGTACGAAGGGTTTTTGGTTGGTGTAGAAAGGGTTTTTGGTTGGTTACAAGGGGTTTTGGTTGGTGTAGAAATCGGGTTTTGGTTGGTACAAGTGTTTTGGTTGGTGCAGAAGTTGATTTTGGTTGGACAGACGGGTTTTGGGTACGGTGCTGAAGTGGTTTTGTTGGTGCAGAAGGGTTTTGATTGGGTACCAAGGGTTTTGGTTAGTACAGAAGTGGTTTTGGTTGGTGCAGAAGGTTTTGGTTGTGCAGAAGGGTTTTGGTGGTGTAGAAGGTTTTTGGTTGGTGAGAAGGGTTTTGGTTGGTGTAGAAGGGTTTTTGGTTGGTACAGAAGTGGTTTTGGTTGGTGCAGAAGGGATTTGGTTGGTCAGAAGGTTTTGGTTGGTGCAGAAGTGATTTTGGTTGTGTCAAAGGGGTTTTGGTGGTACGAAGGTGGAGTAGAAGTTTTGTTGGTGCAGAAGGGTTTTGGTTGGTACAAAGTGGTTTTGGTTGGTGTAGAAGGGTTTTGGTTGGTAAATGGTTTTTGTTTGGTGCAGAAGTGGTTTTGGTTAATACAGAAGAGTTTTGGTTGGTGTAGAAGTGGTTTTAGTTGGTATTGAAGTGGTTTTGGTTGGTTCAAAGGGTTTTGGTTGGTGCTGAAGTGATTTTGGTTGGTGCAGAAGGGTTTTGGCTGCAGAATGGTTTTGATTGGATACAGAAATTTTGGTGGTGTAAGGGGTTTTGGTTGGTAAGAAGTGATTTTGGTGGTGCAGAAGGGTTTTGTTGCTGCAGAAAATGGTTTTTGGTTGGTGCAAAAGGTTTTGGTTGGTAGAAAGTTGGTTTGGTTGGTGCAGAATGGTTTTTAGTTGGTGGAGTAAGCTGGTTTTGGATGGTCAAAAGGGTTTTAAGTTGGTATAGAAGGGTTTTAGTTGGTACAGAAGCATTTTTGGCTGATGCAGAGGGGTTCGGTTGGTGCAGAAATGGTTTGGGTTGATGCAGAATGGTTTTGATTGGTGCAGAAGAGGTGTTTTGTTTGGTGCAGAAGTTTGTTGGCTGCAGGATGGTTTTGGATGGTAAGAGAATGGTTTTGATTGAATGCAAAAGGTTTTGTTGATGCAGGAGTTGGTTTGTGCAAAATGGTTTTTTATGGTATAGAAGGTTTTTGGTTGGTGTAGAAGTGGTTTTGTGGTTTTGGTTGTAGAAGGGTTTTGGTTGGTACAAAAGTGGTTTTGTTGGTGCAGAAATGGTTTTGGTTGGTGTAGAAGTGGTTTTGGTCATGCAGAGGGGTTTTTGTTTGTTAGAATGTTTGGTGGTGCAGAAGTGTTTTGGCTGGTGCAGAAGGGTTTTGGTTAGTGCAGAAGTGGTTTTGATTAATACAGAAGGGTTTTGGTTGGTGTAGAAGTGGTTTTGATTGGTGTTGAAGTGGTTTTCTTTGGTGTAGAAGGATTTTGGTTGGTGCAGAAATGGTTTTTGTTTGGTGCAGAAGCGGTTTTGTTGGTGCAGAAGTGGTTTTGGTTGGTGCAGAAGGTTTTGGTTGGTGCAGAATGGTTTTTGTTGGGTGTAGAAGGGTTTTGTTTACTGCAGAAGTGTTTTGTTGGTTGCAGAGGTTTTTGGCTGATGCAGAAGGGTTTTTGATTGGTGTAGAAGGGTTTTGGTTGGTACAGAAGGGTTTCTGGCTGATGCACCAGATCTGTCTGGGTTGCGGATGCCAGGCTGAAGGATGTGGAAGCAGTGACCCTTTTCCCAAAAAAGCCCAGCCCTGGGTGCTGGATGGGCTGGGAGAGTGCTCTTCTGCCGAGAGAACAGGAGCTGGAGTTCAGAAGGAAACTAGGCCAGAAAAATGCAGCAGCTAGTTTGCAAAAGGATGATCCAAGCAGCTTTGATATGGATATGTTCCCTGGCAAAGACACGGCTCTGGAGCAGCTCTTAGTCAGTTTTGATTGGTACAGAAGGGTTTTTGATTGGTGCAGAAGGGTTTTGGTTGGTGCAGAAGGGTTTGGTTGTGGCAGAATGGTTTTTGGTTGGTGCAGAAGCATTTTTGGCTGGTGTAGAGGGGTTTGGTTGGTGCAGAAGTGGTTTTGGTTGGTGTAGAAGGGTTTTTGGTTGGTGTAGAAGGGTTTTGGTAAGTGCAGAAGGGTTTTTGGCTGATGCAGAAGGGTTTTTGGTGTAGAAGGGTTTTGGTGTGCAGATGGTTTTTGGTGATGCAGAAGGGTTTTTGGTTAGAAGGTTTTGTAGTGCAGAGGGTTTTTGGTGTGCAGAAGGGTTTTTGGTTGGGTTGGTAAGCAGAGGGTTTTTGGCTGTGCAGAAGGGTTTTTATTGGTGTAGAAGGGTTTTAGCTAAGTACAGAAGGGTTTTGGTTGGCGAGTGGTTTGGTTGGAGAGATAGAGGTTTTTCGTAGTGGTGTGTAAAGGTTGTATTGTGTACAGGTGGTAAGAAGAGGTTTTGGCTGATGCAGGGTTTGCAGAGATCCCAGGCTGAAGAATGTGGAAGCAGTGACCCCTTTTCCCCCAAAAGCCCCCAGCCCTGGGTGCTGGGATGGGCTGGGGTGGCAGTGCCTCCTTCTGCACGGAGAGAACAGGAGCTGGAGATCAGAAAGGAAACTAGGCCAGAAAAATGCAGCAGCTAGTTTGCAAAAAGATGATCCAAGCAGCTTTGATATGGATATGTTCCCTGGCAAAGACACGGCTCTGGAGCAGCTCTTTGTCAGTTTTGATTGGTACAGAAGGGTTTTTGTTTGGTGCAGAAGGGTTTTGGTTGGTGCAGAAGGGTTTTTGGTGTGGTGTAGAAGGTAGTTTTGTAGTAAGTGAGATGGTTTTTGGTGTGCAGAAGGTTTTTGTGTAGAAGGGTTTTGGTGTGCAGATGTTTTTGGTGATGCAGAAGGTTTTTGGTGGTAGAAGTGGTTTTGGTAAGTGCAGATGGTTTTTGGCTGATGCAGAAGGTTTTTGGTGTAGAAGGGTTTTGGTAAGTGCAGAGGGTTTTTGGTGATGCAGAAGGGTTTTTGGTGTAGAAGGGTTTTGGTAAGTGCAGATGGGTTTTTGGCTGATGCAGAAGGGTTTTTGGATGTAGAAGGGTTTTGGTAAGTGAGTTTTGCTAGAAGGGTTGTACAGAAGTGGCTGTCTTGGTTGGCAGAATGGTTTTGTTGGTGCAGAAGGGTTTTGGTTGGTGCAGAAGTGGTTTTGGTAATACAAGTGGTTTCTGTTGTGAACCAGGGTTTGCAGTCCAGGCTGAAGAATGTGGAAGCAGTGACCCTTTTCCCAAAAAGCTCCACCCTGGTGCTGGGATGGTGCTGGTGGGGCAGTGCTCCTCTGCACGGAGAGAACAGGAGCTGAAGATCAGAAAGGAAACTAGGCCAGAAAAATGCAGCAGCTAGTTTGCAAAAAGATGATCCAAGCAGCTTTGATATGGATATGTTCCCTGGCAAAGACACGGCGCTGGAGCAGTCTTTGTCAGTGTAGGAGATGACAAACGGCGCGGGGGAAAGTACGGGGTCGGCGCGCCAATTTCACAGCCAAGGATGTCTCTCTGTTGGGGCTTTTATGAGAGGGGGAAGAGGTGGGGGGAGGAGGAGATTTGTTGTGGGTACATTTGGGGAGGATCATCCCCCAGCCCTGCCTGGTGTGCCAGGACAGACGGAGAATTTTTGGGGAAAGGCAGGAGCTGCCCTTGGGTCAGTTGGGCTGGCCCTGGAAGCTCCACTTGTCCCTGGAAGCTCCACTTGTCCCTGCAGGTGTTACTGGAGCAAGTGTTCTTGCTGCACAGAAAAAATTTAAAAAAAGAGGAAAAAAAAATTCAGACCAGAATTTCTCACCGTTACCACACCTTCTCTCTCTCTCCTTTTTTTTTTTTTTTTTTTTTTTTTGAAGAGTTCCCTGAGCCGGTCATAAGTTGAATATGGTTCTTTGCCCTTTACTAGAAATTGCTCTGAAATTACTTTTTTTTTTTTTTTTTTGTTTTTATAAATCGTTCCATTCAGCACTCTGCCATATTTGCAGAGGATACTGGAGCTGTTGACTGCCTCATTGCTCCTGCTGCCAGGCGGCCTCTAATAAAGTTGCCCTCTGTTCCACTGCAGGGCAGCAATCTGTAATGAAAATTTTATACGAGTGCTTGGGAAATGGAGTTGGAATCTGGGTTTCAAGTATGATTTCATAATACTCCAGGCGTATATATACACACACCCGCCCCGTGTTTGGGGATTTGGAAACAGAAGGGATCATTTCCCAACAATGGTGTTTCCCTTGGTCCCATTCTCGATGGGATGGTGGAATGTTGCTGTTCAGACCCCTCCTCGGAGCCCTCCTGTGATTTTGGGAATTTGGGAAGCAGAACAACTGTCCTGATGCTGTAAATTGAATTCCTGGGTTTGTGCTCAGGCTCCTGTGGAAGGGATGGAACGCGGCTGGAGCTGGTGTAAACAGCATTTGTCTCCTTCCTCCTCCCCTATCCATGTCTAAATGTCCCTTATGGTGCTTTAGCAGAGCCAGGCCCTCCTGGGGACTCTCCTTGCCCTTCCCTTTGTGTTTCCATGCTCTGGTTCCCAGGACATGGTCCTTGGTGGGATGGAGCACTAGTGTGCAGTGGTGGTCCAGTCCTTGATTCCCCTCCCAGCAGAGTATGCCTGATGGATTTGATTTTTTTTACTCTTTCTGTACCACCTATGCATTCCCTGTACCCCTTAGCCCAATGTGTATTCCTAGATATTCCAGCTTGTTTAGGAGTTCTGCTGGCAGAGAGACCAAACATCCTGAAGGAGTCAGTGTGCCCTGGCTGTCCCTCTCCGACAGAGGTGTGCAATGTTTGCTTTCTTTTAACCATTTTGACCTCTAGTCTGGCATTAGGTACACTGTTGTCAAGATTCTAGAGACCAGCTATGGAACCTGTGGCAAGCAAACTAAAGAGCTCGGTCTGTGCGTTAACCTGAGTTTGGGTGAGTTAAAATGGTGAGCTCTTGGTCCTCATCTGGGGGGGATCATTAGAATAAAGGACATTACTAGCATTTTCTAATTTCTTATTGGAGAATCCTAGATAGATATGCTAATCCTGAAACCTAAAAACTTTTATCTATCTGGAGAATCCTAGATAGATTCTATTCTGACTTAACTGTATCTATGAACTAGAACGTATGTCTAATCCTCTAAAAAGCTTGTTTAATCTATGGTCTAGATAGATTGCTATTCTGACTATACTGATAGTGCTCTAGATAGACTATGTATCGACTTACAGGCTATTGAATTCTTGCTGATTCCACCACTGTATCATGCGAATCCTAATAATGCTAATTCCTGAAACTATAACTTTATCTTATTGGATCCTGGATAGATTGCTAATTGCTGAAACCTATAAACTTGTATCTTATGGAACTAGATAGATTCTAATTCCTGAAACCTATAACTTGTACCCTGCTTACACGGGTTGCATTTGACATCAAGCTGTGCACCTGATCCCAAAATCCCGAGGTAAAACCCTTTTTATCCCCTGAACCGTGTCTGTGTCATTATTAAAACCTGGCCTTTCAAAACAACAACAAGGATGCTGTGACAGTGTCCATGGCCTGGGGTGGGATCTGGGCGAGTTTCCCTCGCCAGCCACGCTGTTTGAATTTGGCACATCCATGCTAAACACACAGCACCAGCCCTCTCTGGGGCTGATCAATATTTAATGTGGAATTTACAAAGATTGACTTGAGGATGCGTTTAAAATCGGAGCTTTAGCCGTGGGTGGCAATTTCCGAGTCGCAGCAGCGCGGTTTGATTATTTAGAGAGATGGCATTTCGCACATTTTAAAATGATCCTCAGGACCGCGGGGCTGTCGGGCCCCTCTTCCCCTAAAATGTTGACTTTTCAATTGTTTTGTTTGTTGATGTTCAATATTAATCACCCTGGCTGCTGGCTCGGCGTTGATGTGGTGCAGAATTTCTGGTTTTGGTGTTTTTCTGTGGTCCAGGAGCACGAGATTTTTGGGAAGGGAGATTTGTGCTGTGTCCAGGGCATCCCTGCTCTGTGCTGGCTGTGCTCCAGGCTGGGGGCTTGCACCCCTGAAGATCTATTTAGGGACCTTAATATTGGAAATGGAAGTGTTGAAATCAGGCTGGATGGAGCTCTGAGCACCCTGGTGTGGTGGAAACTGTCCCTGTCCATGGCAGAGGGTGGAATGAGATGATTTTCAAGGTCCCTTCTGACCTAAATTATTCTGTGAGTCTTTGATATTCAAAACTGGGGAAGTTTCCCCAGAAAATGGGCTGGAAGAGTAAGTGATGGATCCATGGAAAATGAGTGTCCAGGGGTGTGGGTGCAGCCTGAGCTCCCCTGCTCGTGTGCTTGTGATAAAACAAATACAATTGAGGCTCTGTCCTGAGGCAGCCCTAGAAGTCGAATTCTCAACTGAGAATTGAGCCCATCTCTGCAGTCCTTTGTGAGGAGAGGAAAACTCAGGTTCATGTGGAGGGAAGAAAATATTCCCCTTCCTCTCCTTTATTTAATTGTTCTACCAAGACTTCGCTCGATTCTAATTACAAAGCTTGAAAGAGCTTTTTTCATGTATGGAAAAGGAGCACAACCTACAGTGGTGACAGAGCTGTTCATGAATGCGAAAGTTTTTATATTAAAGGAAAAAAAAATGTGGAAACCCCAACCATAACCCTAACCCTAACCCCAAATCAACTAGCCCTAACCCTAAACCTGGGTGAGGTGCTGGTGAGCAGCTGAGGCACCCACAGGACCCTCAATGCCCCTGCCCCGCAGCAGATGTTTTATTGAAAACTTTAATAAAGTTGATATTTAATTTTAATACTTTAATAATAACTTTTCAATAAAAACTGTAATTTTGGTGATTTTTCTCTCAGGCCCAGACGTCCCTCACTGCCTGCACACCCCAAATGCCAGGGCCAGCAGTGGTTGGGTGTGGAAGGTATCTAAGCTGAGAAGGGTCACAAAAATGTAGACATTTTACAGTTTGGTGAGATGAAGGAATGCAGGTGTCACTCTCAGTTAGAATAATTGCTGAAATTGTGTGAACCATCCTTCTGAGCCAATGGGAAGCAGTGCAGGGACATCATGTTTTTAAGCTGCTGGAAACTCCTACGAGGTATTTGTGTTAGTTAGCCTCAGAAAAATAGAAATAGATAAGAGAAATTGTAGAAATAGATAAGAGAATAGAAATAGATAAGAGAAATTGTAGAAATAGATAAGAGAAATTTGGCAAATGAATCATTAAAGGTGGAGTTGACGTGTAAGATGTGGACCTATGAAAAACATGTATTACATATGCATGAGCTAATTATGTATGTTATAAAACTTGGACATTGTTTACAATAAATGGAAGTTCGCTTATGACTCATATTGAGTGGTCTGAGTCCTTCCCTGGGTGACAGTTGGGGTGCGGGGTCTGGTTTGTTCCCTATTTTCACCCCAAAAATACGGTGTAAAAGCACAAGGATTAATCTCCCTCACCTCCCCCTTGAATCTGAAGCACAAAAAGTGTTGAGATGAAAGATGAGCATCTCTCCCGGTGCAGATCGCGATGGAAATCAGCCCCTTTAACACCTCTGCCTCCCTCGCACCGGGTGACAGAACTAAAAAAAATTAACTCCTAAAAGTTTCAGGAAATTTTTTCCGTCTGGATCGAGGGAATCGCTGCGGGATGGCCACGGGAGACACCCTGAGGAGCTGCTCCCGGTGTTTGCTGTGATGGGACGGAGCTGAGCTCTGCTCACCCTGGGGCCGGGATTGCTGCTGGTCAGAGAGAAATGCAAATCCGGGACAATCAGCCTCTAGAACGGCGGACGTGATGAAATCCAATCAGTTAATAGCCCTTCACAGCGCTGCGACAATTGCAGATGAACGCGCTTTTAAAGAACTTCTTTTTTTTTCCTCACCAGAATTATTCCCCTGTGGTTTTTTGGTGTGGGTTTTTGTGGTTTTTTTTTGGTTTTTTTTTTTGGTTTTTTTTTTTGTTTGTTTTTTTTTGTTTGTTTGTTTTTGTGGGGTTTTTGTGGTTTTTTGTTGTTTTGTTTTATGTTTTGTTTGTTTTTTGTGGGGTTTTTTGTGTTTTTTTTTGTTTGTTTTGTTTTTGTTTTTGTTTGTTTTGGGGGTTTTTTTTTTTTTGTTTTTTGGGATTTTTTTTCGGTTTTTCTTCGTTTTTTTTTCCCTCAAAAGCCCCTCATTTTGGTTTGTGGCTGGCATCACGGGTTCAGAGCCCAGAGCCGGGGAATCCTGGCAGGGCTCTGCCCCTGCATCCTCCCGCACCATTTGGGCTCCTGAAAGGGCATCTCCCTCCTGAGCCTCCAAATGCTGCAGGGGGGTCCCGTGGGGCTCTGTGGGGTTTTTCATCCCCGGGGGCTGTCCCATGAATGTTCCGTGGGGTTTTCCGTCCCAGGCCCTGCCCCATGAGCTCTGTAGGGTTTTCCATCCCCAGGGTGTTGCCCCATGAGCTCTGTAGGGTTTTCTATCCCCAGGCCCGGCCCCATGGGCTCTGTAGGGTTTTCTATCCCCATGTGCTGCCCCATGGGCTCTGTAAGGTTTTCCATCCCCGGGTGCAGGTCTGTGGGGTTTTCCATCCCAGGCCCTGCCCCATGGGTCTCTGTGGGGTTTTCTATCCCCGGGCCCTGCCCCATGGGATGTTCCCTGAGTTTTCTATCCCCGGGCCCTGCCCCATGGGCTCTGTAGGGTTTTCCATCCCCGGGTGTTGCCCCATGGGCTCTGTAGGGTTTTCCATCCCCGTGCCCTGCCCCATGGGATGTTCCCTGAGTTTTCTATCCCCGGGCCCTGCCCCACAGGGCTCTGTAGGGTTTTCCATCCCCGGGTGCTGCTCCGTGAGTTTCTCCATCCCCGGGTGCTGCCCCATGGGCTCTGTGGGGTTTTCTATCCCCGGGTGTGCCCTGCTCTGAGGGTTTTCATCCCCGCCCTGCCCATGGGATGTTCCGTGGGTTTCCCCATCCCCGCGTGCTGCCCCATGGGCTCTGTAGGGTTTTCCATCCCAAGCCCTGCCCCATGGGGCTCTGTGGGGTTTTCCATCCCCGAGTGCTGCCCCATGGGGCTCTGTGGGGTTTTCCATCCCAGTCCCTGCCCCATAAGATGCTCGACAGCTCCAGCCCCAGCGATGAACACCGCAGGCTCTGCAGGCAGAGCTGATGAGGGCGAGGAAGAGGAGGCTGCGGGACCCGGCTAGTAATCAAGGCTAATTTGTTGATTTGCCATCCGGAGTAATTTCTTACAATTATTTTTTTTTTTTTTCTCCCCCTCACCAATTTTCTCGGGAAGGGAAGCTTGAGCTCTCCATCCTCGGGCGCGCTCCGTCTGCCTGATTAGGGCTGTCGGGATGATGGATGCTCCGGTGCCGGGAAGGTGAATCCCTGTCCCCGACAGCTGCGCTGGCACACGCAGGGTCCTTCCAGCACCTTCCCCTTCCCATGGATGGGCTTTATTTCTGCTGGTCCTGCCAAACCCCCCAAAAACCGGGAGGGGCCGGGAAGGTGAACCCCCCAAAAACCGGGAGGGGCCGGGAAGGTGAACCTCCTAAAAACCGGGAGGGGCCGGGAAGGTGAACCCCTAAAAACCGGGGGGCCGGGAAGTGACCCAACGGGAGGGCGGAGGGCCAAACGGAGCCGGAAGGTGAACCAAAAACCGGGAGGGCCGGAAGGTGAACCCCCAAAAACCGGGAGGGGCCGGGAAGGTGAAACCCCAAAAACGGAGGCCGGGAAGGTGAACCCCCAAAAACCGGGAGGGGCCGGGAAGGTGAACCTCAAAACCGGGAGGGCCGAAGGTGAACCCCAAAAACCGGGAGGGGCCGGGAAGGTGAACCCCAAAACCGGGAGGGGCCGGGAAGGTGAACCCCAAAAACCGGGAGGGGCCGGGAAGGTGAACCCCCCAAAAACCGGGAGGGGCCGGGAAGGTGAACCCCAAAAACCGGGAGGGGCCGGGAAGGTGAATCCCCCAAAAACCGGGAGGGCCGGGAAGGTGAACCCCTAAAAACCGGGAGGGGCCGGGAAGGTGAACCCCCTAAAAAACCGGGAGGGGCCGGGAAGGTGAACCCCTAAAACCGGGAGGGGCGATGAACCCCAAAAACCGGGAGGGGCGGGAAGGTGAACCTCCAACCGGAGGCCGGAAGGTGAACCAAACGGGAGGGGCCGGGAAGGTGAACCCCAAACCGGAGGGGCCGAAGGTGAACCCCAAAACCGGGAGGGCCGGAAGGTGAATCCCCAAAAACCGGGAGGGCCGGGAAGGTGAACCCCAAAAACCGGACGGAAGGTGAACCCCAAACCGGGAGGGCCGGAAGTGAACCCCAAAAAACCGGGAGGGCCGGAAGGTGAATCCCTGTCCCCGACAGCTGCGCTGGCACACGCAGGGTCCTTCCACCACCTTCCCCTTCCCATGGATGGGCTTTACCTCCGCCAACCCCCCAAAACCCCGCTGTCCTCCCCAGAACAACCCCCTGGAATAGGATGGAAGGGTAGGAAAAGCATCTCCTGTGTAGGAAAAGCTGGATGCTCCCCGTGCCGTGCAGAGCCCGGGAGAAAATACCACAGACCGGGGAAAAAAAAAAAAATCTCACTTAAGTCTTTGCAAAGCCATAGATAATGCACTGCGAGAGTGAACAAGCAGGATGGAAAATAATTGCACTCCTATTTTTCTCTAGCTTTTCTTATCAACGACTTTATCACCTTTGGTTTTATTTTACACCTTATTTAGACTTCACTGTAATCCCAGCTATTTCACCATTGACACCTCCTTAATACCTTGTCTAACACCTCTGACACCTCTGGCTAATGCCCAGGCCCTGCTCCAGCGCCGAGCAGGAGCAGAAAAGAGCTGAAATAGGAGAGAGGGAAAAAATTATTTACTAGGCAGGCTCTGTGAATAATAACCTGCGAGGAGGAGGTGGGGGCCAGCTCTCCGTGTGCAGCTGAACTTTGCCGTGTGCCACATCCGTCTCCATCTGCCCGTTCCCCGTGCAGGAAGGAGAACCAGGAGGATTTATCCTTCCTGGGAAAGTGCAGCAAGAAAGGTTCAGCTTTGGGAGCTGAAGGGAATTCATTCTTCTGCTTTGGATATCCTGTGCCAAGCTCAGTTTGAAATGTTCCATCTCCCTGGGTCCTGCTGGCCTTGGTGGGTCCGGTCTGTAGGGTCCCTTCACATCAGTGGGGTTTGGGTTGGGTTTGACCCCTCGTGGGCAGCTCTGAGGGTGCTTTGGGGCTGATTCTCCTTTGGGGGGGGCAGGGAAGGTACCCAGTGGTTTGTGGGGACCCCTCCTTTGCTGTATTTTGTGAGTTGATAGCAGGTCCCAGCCATTCCTGGTGTCCTGGTGGGGATGGTGAAGGGGGTGCTGAGGCTGCTGATGGGACAAAGAATCAAGGAATGGTTTTGGGCTGGAATTTGCCTTAAAAATCCCCCATTTCCACCCCTGCCATGGCAGGGGCACCTTCCACTGTCCCAGGCTGCTCCAAACCCTGTCCTGGGACACTGCCAGGGATCCAGAGGCAGCCACAGCTTCTCTGGGCACCCTGTGCCACCCTCACAGGGAACAATTTCAGTTTAATATCTGACTCAGTGATCTCCAACAAGTTTTACTTTTCCTACTGAAGGATTCCTGCTGAACCCTGGTGCTGGGGGTAACACAGGGCTGAGTTTTTCCTTTCCCCTCCTCTCCCAGCCTAAAGACCACGGCTACATTACCTAGATTTAACTACCCATTACACAAACTATATCTCTAAAGAGAGGGATATGGCAGCTTTATTATAAGTTTATTACATGCTAATTCAAGCAAATAAATTTGCTCCAGCTGTGGAGCAAAGGAGATTAATAACCTCGAAGATCACTTCGCTGCTTTGATGAGTTTCTTGAACAGAGTGGAGTGTATTTAGGAAGAGCAACTAGATTAGTCAAAAAACCCCTTTAATTATTAGTGACACTGTGCAAACTGCTTCCTACGAGTGGAATACCAACTACTTAACTCCCTGACCTTATTATTCAAATAAACACTCCTCATTACAGCGACACGATTTGCTCATCAACACATCAGATCAGTTGCTGGGTGGGGGTCTGGGGGTCCCCACTGTGATGGCAACCGGGCTGTGTCAGGGGTACAACGACCCTAAAGGGTTTGAAGAGCTTGGTGTGCCACACAACGAGCAGAAAAATGGCTTTGCTGGAATGTTCTTGGCACTTCTCCTGCTCAGGGTGCTGGATTTCATTCTGAAGTTAATCAGATTTTTTTTGGGAATGTTAAAGTCTGTGTGTTCCGAGCTGCCTTGGTGTTGTTGGTGTTTTAAGGTGTGGTTTTAGGACAGCTTTGGAGGGGGCTGTGGGGTTGTTCTTGTTGCTGCTCCTCTCCCAGTGATCGTTGCCCTCACGTTTGATGGAATCTGTGGAAATTCTGATTTTATTCTTGGAGGGGACTGTGGGGTTGTTCTTGTTTCTGGTCCTCTCCCAGTTGCCCTCACGTTTGATGGAATCTGTGGAAATTCTGATTTTATTCGTTCATCTCCAATGGTGGGATGCTGGATGAGGTTTTTTCTGCCCCTTTCACAGACAGAAAGCAGAACAAGAAGGGCTCCCAGGAATTATTACAGATGTCATGAAAAGAGGTGTTTGCCAAAAAGCTGGTAATTGCCATAGAGACTTCCCTGTGCAAGGAGTTTAACTCTGCGTTTTTCTGGGATGCTGCAGGAACCTGGAAATGAGGGTTTGGAGGGGAGCAGCTCTTCAGCACCCCTGGAACTGCGGGGAGCTCCGCTCCCGCTGGGAATTCGGGAATCCCACCCGTTTGGGTGGCACTTGGTGGCGGGACAGGAGCGTTTGTGACCCCGTGCCAGGTCCGGGAGGGATCAAAAGGCTCCTCCCGAGGGGAAACATCCCCGGCACCGCATCCTGTGCCCTCAAAGGCAGCGGCTGCCCTTGAGCCTGATGGATGGATGGATGGATGGAGGCTCCGGCGGAGCAGAGAGGACACGGAGCAGCGATCCGCAGCACGGCTGCTTCCCCTCCTTCTCCCGGTCCTGTTTTAGCCCCGGGCCCAGCAGAATTCACCCAAGATTCTGTGGATGCTCGGGGGTGTCCCTTCGTGGGTCCCCAGGGTCTGTCAGCCGTCGGGGGACACAGCGTGGGTCCAACCGCTCTTGGAAAAGCAGCAAATCCAGAATATTCTCCTGCTCCTGTGCTTCCCCCGTCTCTCTCCCCCAGCCCCTCTGCCTTCAAACAGTTTCCATTCTATGTAGAGCAAGCAAAAATGATGTGTTAAATACAGCCCGGGCTGCAGCTCTGAATCAAATCAATTCCTTTTTG
>VKON01001394.1:71683-86683 GCA_009741485.1 Malurus cyaneus samueli
TTCCTCTTCTCTTTTTTTCTGTGCTTGTTTTTTTTTTTTTATTCTCTGTTTATTATTCTTTGGCTGATTCTGATGCGGTTTCAACTAACCATATCCACAATGTTAATAAATTGGCTGGCAGAACTCTTAAAGTGCATTTGTAGATTCCCCCACCTCTTGACTGTTGGGAGGGGAGATGTGCCATAGCTAAGTAACCGATGTTTAAATGCTATATGCTAGATATGCACAAACTGGCATTTTTAAATTTTTTTTAATAGAGGGAGGCACGGTAATTAAACGATTTACTAGTGAGAAAAAAAAAAAACATTTATTTTTTAAAATGCTCAGAAGAAATGCCTGAATCTGTGTGAATATGTTTTAAGATGTTTAATATCCTTTTGAGAAGATCGCCAGTGCCGCTAGCACTTCAATGTTCGGGAATTCTTCAAGATGTTTTTGAAAGAAGTGGCTTATCTCCGTTTTGAACAAAGGTTCACGTTTAGTCTCCTCACTCAGTCATAGAAATACCTTATTTGAAGGAATTTTATTTTCAATTTTACCCGTTCGTCGTTTGGGGGTTTTTGGTTTAAAATTTTTTAGATATCAGGTTCCAGCTCCGACCTGTTGTTTTACTCAAGCCCCAACCAGCAGCGAGAGGATGTAGACGGTGGAGTCCAGACTGGTTTGGTTGGAAGGGACCCTAAAAGGCCCATCTGGTCCCACCACCTCCTGGGTCTACCCTCCCACTGTCGTCTCGGGTTGCTCCCATGCCCTGTCCCAGGTCCCAGGACAGAGGGTCCACGGCCATCCCTATGCCTCACCGCCGGGGGGGGGCCCTGGCTTGTGGTTTGCATGATCTACTCTTCCACTCTGGACGGGTACCGCTACCGTAGAAATCATGTTGGCTTTAAAGCCCTGGGGTGACTATGATTACGAGGGGATTTCAAAGGCAACGCTGGTGACCTGGGCACCGCAAAGCAACACCAGAGACCCTGTTCCAAACAGAGGCCACAGAGCTCGGGGACCCCTCCCCCTTTCCAAAATACAAACCAAATCTTTGGGGATCGGCCTTGATTAAAGCGAAGCTGATCTGTCTTTGGGGTTTTTATTTTTTTCTTTACACACACTCTCATAAAATGTTCATTTTGCAGTTGAACTTTTGTACTTGGACTTAAAGTAGCAATGGCTCTCTTTGCTGTAAAGTTGATTTTTTTTTTCCATGTACAGCAGCGTCTGTGGGTGAATGTCACACATCTGCTAGCTTTAGTTAAAAAACATTGGGTAGATTGTGGGTGATAACGACACGTGAAAGGTGTTGGGATTTTCTTTTCTTTCCCTGCTCGGCAGCCCAGGATGGCTGCTTTCATCCGTAGTGGTGAATGAGGGCTAAGCGACTCCAAGCCACACGTCCTTCTGTTCGTTTCTGCATTCACTCATGGCAACATAATCAATTAAATAAAGCAATATATTTACTACAATTTTTACTGAAGGCGCAGCCATGGTTCTGTATGATATTGTGGCATATGAAAACTTGTTTACAAAAACAAAAAAAAAAAAACCAACAACTAACTCATGAGCTTGTCTTTTATGCTATGGGCGATGTCTCTTGGGTTGGGAAATCTTTCTGAATTCTTTTTTTTACGTGGTTTTTGGTTTGGTTTTTTAAAGTTCGAAACGGTTTAGAGAGAGGAGAGGGAGAAACTGAGGGTTAGTGTTAGGGTGGTAAATGCGGTTGTTGCGGGCGAAGGACAGGATGCATCGAGACAACAATCAAACAACCGGCAGAATCCCGTCTGCCACAAACACTGGTAGAGTTTCCTACGTACAGATCCAGTCGACCCGCCCGCCTTGCGCGACACTAACGTGAGGAATTCTGTAAGCTAAAGCAATACTTTAATACTGTATATAAATTACCAAAACAAAAAATTAACAATAATAATAATGATAATAATAATATAAAAAAAAAATGATTAAAAATAAGTAGTATTGAGAAAGCCAATCGTCGTTGGTCGGATCGTGGCCCCCCCAGCAGTCCGTGTTGTGTGGAGAAGATCGTGTCCGAGCAGGCGGGTCCCGTCCCGTCTGTCCTCGCGTGAACCTGTCGTAGGTAGCACCCCGCATTTCCCTCTGTCCCGTAGCAAGGTCTGAACTCCCATCAAGTAACTAGGATGCAAGTGAGTCATTTCAGGTGGTCATAAATGTACCTAAATAAACCTAATGGCAGCAGTGGCAGGCCTAGCCTTACCTTTTATACTTTAGTATGAAACTGATGAGAACTTTGGTAGTGACTTTTTTTAATATATATACATTTATAGTATGTTTATCTTATAGTATCAACCATCTTTCAGGTCCTCTGTGTAAGGCTTTCTGAAAGCCCTGTTGTAAAATACTATGTGGATGGGGGTCTTCTCAGCATACAGATGTGGAAATAAATTTTTAATATTTGTATTTCAAAATAAATAAGGTTGTGAAAAGCGTTCCAATCCTCTACTGTGGTCCAGACATCAATGTGTTTTGTCGACAAAAAAATAAAAATAACTGTTTTGAAACAGATCCATGAGTCCCTTTCATTGGTAAGGGGAGAAAGGAATTTATTCTGGGGGGTGAGATTAGGCCATCACCCAAAACATCCATCGTCCTGTGCCCACCAGGCCAGCTTTTATCCTAATTTCTGCGATAGGGAATGGGTGGCTGGTGTGTTCCCAATCCCTTTGGATAAATTCCAGTCCTACCACGTCTTTGGTGTGTGTTCCTCATTGCAGACACACTTCGGTTGTGGCTCCACACCTCTCTGAGCTCAGTATTTCCACACAGAGGCTGTTTCCTTCTGCACTCGCCTGGAGTTGGAGCCAACTCCCCCCTGCCTCCCTGGGTCTGAAACAACGTATTCCAGCTTGTGGATAGTGTATTCCCAGTTCCTTTCCTGGGAGATGGGGCTGTCGGGTGGGCAGGGATGGAGGGGATGCTTCCAGCCCAGCAGCACATACAACCTTCCCTCAGCCCTTCATTCCACAGCCATCCCCACTCCATGGAGCCATCCCATCCATACCACTTCCATCTCGTCCGTCTCATTCCTCCTCACATGCACTCAGTCCACTCCCACATCCATCATCACCTCTCTCCTTATCCGTATCCATCCATCCCTGATTGCCCATCCATGCCATATTCCCTCCCAATCCATCCATGCCATCTCCATCCATTCATTCATCCTATGCATCTCATCCATGCCCGTCATCCAATCGACCATACCGTCCATCCTTCCCCCTCACTCCCTGTCTACCCTCCATCCACCGTCCTCTCATCCATCTCCATCCATCCATCCATCCCTTCACCCACGCCCATCCATCTGCATGCCATTCCATCCATCCATTCCATCCATCATCCATGCCATCATCCGATCCATCCAGATTCCATCACCATCCATCCATCATACCATCCATCCCGTCCATCCATCCATCATCCATCCTCCATCCATACCATACCATTCCATCCATCCATCCACTCCCTCATCATCATCCTCCATCACATCCATACCGTCTGTCCGTGTCCGTGCCTTCCCCTCCATAGTTCCATCATGCCTCATCCATCCTCCATCATCCATCCCTGTCCATTCCATCCATCCATCCATCCATCCATCCATGCCATCCATCCTGCCATACCTCATCATCACCATCGATCCATCCATCCATCCATCCCGTCCATCCATCCGCTCATCCATGCCATCCATCCACCTCCCATCCATCCATCCATCCATCATCCATCATCCATCCCTCCAGGCTCTGTGCCGGTCTCTGCGACGTGCCGTGAAGTCAGCGCACCGGCATGCAGACGGCTCTCTGGAAAGCAGTCTACATCAATCAGCCCTACATGGGATTGAGATGTAGTGGAGCACCGAGGGGAAATTAGATTAGAAAACAAATGAAAATTCTCGGAAGTCGTGTTTTATTCGGGGTGGAAGGAGCTTTCCACTGCGAGGGCTGCAGGAAACGATTTGACTGCAATCCAGAAGAAAAGGAGCGGGGTCTGGAGTACATTGGTGGTGGGAGGCGGGGAATAGCACCACTTAACCCTGTCATTCAGCAAACATTAGTGAATTATGAGTGTATTATAATATGTGGGATGTTGTTTTGGTGCAGAGCCGCGGGCCCACGTGTAGCAGCGTTGAAATGGGAGCGGGGGTCGGTGTCAAAATGTAAAATTTTTATACCGGGCTCTGGAATAAAAATAAGATTTTGTGTTCGCCTCCCAGCTACTGAAATCAAATTGCAGCCGAATCAGAGTGTAAAATAAAGACAAAATTTCCCTTCCCTGTCAAATTAGTGCCCGATAATAGAAACAAAGGAGATAAATGTGATTTATTCCTCCCTTCCTGTCATAAACATTTATGGCCAGCTGTAACGATTGAGCTGCAGGAGGCTGCTGGGGCCACCGGGGTTGTGCAGTGCATCACCCCCGTGGGGGTTTTGGGCACCAAGTCCCAGCTGTGGCACCGAAGGGGCAGGTGGGCTCCTGCATCCCTGCTTCATCCATCGCTGTGCCCCAGGTGAGCTCCTGCATCCCTGCCTCATCCATGTCTGTGCCCCCAGGTGAGCTCCTGCCATCCCTGCTCTTCATCCATGCTGTGCCCCAGGTGAGCTTCCTGTCACGTCCTGCCCTCATGCCCTGATCCCTGTGCCCCGGTTCCCCACCTTCCCCAGCGCTCCATCCCCATGCCCTGCAGCCTATCCCAATCCCATCCCTATCTCCATCCCATCCCATCCCATCCCATCCCACTCTATCCATCCCATCGTCCTCTCCATGTCCGCATAAGGCTCTGCTGTACCCCAAGCCAGCAGGACTGTCTAACTATCCCAGAGTCCTCTGGGACAATCCGCAGATTTATCAAACTGCTCGGAAGACTCGAGCCCCCTGTGCCCTCGGCGAGCCGCGATCCCCCTGTCAAAGCTGAGTGGGTCAGAGCAGAAAACCAAGCCAGCATTTATTAATTATGAGCTTAAGTCTCTCACGGCTATTTATAAGGGCCTCGTTATTAATAAAGAATAATAAAAGAGAGGGGTTTAAAGCTCATTTGTCCACTGGGTACCGGTCCCTGCGGTGGCTCGAGCCCTGATGCCACCCAGCCTGGGAGCACTAACCCTGATGGAGACGAAACCCACCCAAAAAAACACCTTTCTTTGCCATTCTGCACTTCAATACACGAAATACCAGCAGAAATGAGCAATCCCACGCCGCTGCACACACGCTGGAAGGGCTGCAGTTTGCGGCTGGTCACGAGGCGGTGGCAGCCCTGGCTAAGGAGAGACACTTGTAATTCATTAGCGCTTCGAAAGGGCACCGGCTTGGCTTCCGCTCAAAGCTCCTCTGCTATTTACCTGCACGGTAACAATGGCACAGAGCACTCTCTCCCGCTGCTGCACCGCTGCTTCCGGCACTCCTGCTCTGCAGGGCACGGCCCGATCAGAGGAATCACGGACTGGGGTGGCTGGAAAGGGACCTTGAAAACCATCCAGTGCCACCCCGCCATGGGCACAGTCACCTCCCACTGTCCCAGGGTGCTCCAAGCCCGGTCCAGCCTGACTTGGGCACTGCCAGGGATCCAGGGCAGCCACAGCTTCTCTGTGCCAGGGTCACTTCTTCCCAATATCCAATCTGAATCTGCCTTCCTTCAGCTCAAAGACATTTCCTTGTCCTTGTGAAATTAAAGTCTGTTTCCACGATGATTGGAAGATCCTCGTCCTCAAAGCCCGGTGTCCCATGATGGCAGCAAGAACAGATCCCCAACTTGCCCTTCCCAACATTAAAACCGAGAGGTCAGGGTCTTGTGAAATTTGGGCACATTCCCACCCCGTGCTGCTTTCTGGCAGCTTGGGCACCGGCCAATGTCCAGTCCCCAGTTTGCTGCTGCCACTGGTGTTAATCGCTGTGACACACGGAGTGGCACTCGCCCCGGGAGCGGTGACAGGAGCCGCACACCGTCCCGTTCGCTAATAATTACTGATTAAAAACTGGTTAAAAAGGCAATGAGGACTGAAACGTGCATAACCGGGTGACCCCGGTCCCGCGGAGAGATGGGAGCGGGTGGGGAACCAGCACTTGGTGAAACCCAGCAGGGATCTGTCACCTCCTGCACCTTCAGAGCACCAGCACGGGCTCTGGTGTGACATATCCTCAAGAATAAAAGCGGGAAAAGTTCCTGCTTTTGCCTTTTCTGAGCCTGCGACACATTTGGGCCACCAATAGAAGTGCTCAGGATTCACGCAGGGCTTTTCCTGCTCAAAGCAAGGCAGCGGTTTGTTCCTCTCCGACCCTTTCATCCGCAGATCCAAAGTGCTTCCTATCGGTCTTGCACAAACCTTTTGATGGGTGGGGAATCCCTCTTTTTTCATCTCGGAGAAGTGAGCCTGGCTGTGCGTGGGCTCCAAACCTCCTGCCTGGAGGTGGAGCCGAGGCCAGGTCTCATCCTGTCGCTGTCCTGCTTTGCCCCAATCGCGCGCTGAGAACCGCAGCAGAGGATGCCTGAGCTGGGCTGAGGGAGGGAGGGAGGGGACGCCCGGAGGGGAACAGGGCCGGTCCCCCCGCCGAACCCGCACCCTGCTCGGGCCCCGCTGGGGCAACACTGACCTGCGCTGACCCGCATTAACCAGCACTAACCAGCACTGGCCCCCTGCTGACTTGCATTAACCAGGCCTTAAACCCGCACTAACCCGCATTAACCAGCACTGACCCGCAATGACCCGTGCTAAAACCACATTAACCCCGCATTACCCGCACTAACCCCGCATTAACAGCACTGAACCCGCATGACCCGTGCTAAACCCACATTAACCCGCATTAAACCCGCACTAACCGCATTAACAGCACTGACCCGCACTAACCAGCACTGACTCGCATTAACCCACAATAACCCGCACCAACCCACGCTAATCCGCACCAACCCGCGCTAGCCCGCACTTACCAGCTCTAACCCGCACTAAACCCACGCTAACCCAACATTAACCAGCACTAACACGCATTAACCCACGCCAACCCGCACTATTCCCGCGCTACCCGGATAACCGGCACTAACCCACTCTAACCCTCACTTAACCCGCACTAACCCGCACCAATCCCGCACCAACCCTCACTAACCCTTGCTAACTCGCGCTTAACCGCACCAACCCCGCACTAACCTCTCTAACCACGCAAACCCGCGCCAACCCACACTAACCCGCATTAACCCCACTAACCCTCACTAACCCTCACTAACCCACACTAACCCGCGGCTAACCCGCACTAACCCACACTAACCCACGCCAACCCTCAACTAAATCCGCACTAACCTGCATTAACCAGCATTAACCCGCACTAACCAGCTCTAACTCCGCTCTAACCCTCACTAACACCGCGCTAACCCATTAACCCGCGCTAACCCGCACTAACCCGCGCTAACCCGCGCCAACCTCACTAATCCGCACTAACCCTCTCTAACCCGCGTTAACCTGCGCTAACCCACACCTAACCCCTCTCGGCGGCCCGAAGACACACCCTAACCGAGCTGTCGATAGTGACAGTGGTGACATAGTGTAAATTCACCCTCGCCGTCTCTCCGCGCTGGCCCCATCGATCCGGGAAGGGACAGCGGCGCGGACACGGGAAGGTCACCGGCACACTCGAGCCGGGCGGAGGTCGGTCACCCGCACAGAACCGGGCGGAGGGTCGGTCACCCGCACACCCGAACCGGGCGGAGGGTCGGTCACCGGCACAGACCGGGCGGAGGGATCGGTCACCCGCACAGAACCGGACGGAGGGTCGGTCACTCCGCACACCCGAGCCGGACGGAGGGTCGGTCACCGCAAATCCCAGCCGGGCGGAGGCGTCGTCACCAGCACAGAACCGCGGACGGGGTCGGGTCAACTCGGCACATGCCCGAACCTGGTACGGAGGGTCGGTCACTCGGGACGAGGCGATGGGTGGTTCCCTAGGCACCCGAACCCGGCGGTAGGGTCGGGTCATCCGGCACAGAACGGGCGGAGGTCGTCACCGGCACGATTCCCGAAACCGGCACAGGAGGGTCGTCACCGCACAACCGGGACGAGTGGCTCCGGGTCCACGCAACAGCCGAAGCCGGACGGAGGGTCGGTCACCGGCAGCAGAACCGGCGCGGAGGGTCGGTACACCGGCACAGCCCGACCGGACGGCAGGGTCGGTCACGTCGAGTCGTCGGCGGAGGGTCGGCCACCGGCACAGATACCGGGCGGAGGGTCGGTCACCGGCACAGAACCGGGCGGAGGGTCGTCACCCGCAACCGACCGGGCGGAGGGTCGGTCACCGGCACACGAACCGGGCGGAGGGTCGGTCACCCACACCCGAACCGGACGGAGGGTCGGTCACCGCACAGACGCGGACCGGAGGGTCGGTCACCCCCACCCGAACCGGACGGAGGGTCGGTCACCCCACACGCACCCGAACCGGACGGAGGGTCGGTCCACCCCACACACCGAACCGGGCGGAGGGTCGGTCCACCGGCACAGAACCGGGCGGAGGGTCGGTCACCGGCACACCCGAAGGGCGGAGGGTCCCCGAAGCGCCGAGCCCCGCGCATCCCCGTATCCCGAGCAATAAAACGGGCTCCGGTGCCAACCCGGGGCGAGGGGGGCGGCGGGGATGCAGCCCCCGAGCCTTCGGAACCGCACGAAACATGCGCGTGCCATTAGCAATCAGAATATCGGCGGCGGCCGCGCTCATAGAAAATCAAGAGGGAAAAATAATTGAGTCAATAGCGCTGCGAAAGGATTGCTCCTTCAGCCCCATTCTTGTGCTAACAACCTCCAGCAGGGCTGAGGATTCAAAAGCTCGCCGAATCAAAAAGGAATTGATTTGATTCAGAGCTGCAGCCCGGGCTGTATTTAACACATCATAGTTAGTACTGAGTGCAGAACACCAGCGAGGGAATGGCTTCAAGGTGAAGGAAGGTAGATTTAGATCAGATATTCTGAAAAAAATCTGCCCTGTAAACCTAGTGGGGGGCATCCCTCGGCACAGGGTGACCCATTGAGAGCTGTGAGCTGCCTCTACACGGATCCCTGGAAGTGCCAAGGACCAGGTCGGGATCATAGTGGGTTTGGGAGCAGCCTGGGACAGTAAGGAAGGTGTCCCTGCCAATGGGCCAGAGGGAGGACTAGTATAAACTAAAATGGTAATCCTTCCAACTGCTTAATGTCTCATATATGTAGATCTTACAAAAGTTCCCCACAGATGTGGTGCTGAATGCTGCCGAGCGGCAATGAATCCTCGAGGAGATATTCCATCAGATTCTAGTGATTATGTTGTGAGCGCACCTAATTGGGCTCCTGAATCTCTCTATGTTGTAGTACATACTAACAAGGCCCCACCGGCCAATCGGCACACGCCGCAGGCTGCAAGGAACAGGTCCACCTTGCCGGTAAGACAAATCCGCAGTGAAAGACAGTTTTTACCAACAGGGATAATTTAGAAACTCCTACCCTGCCTTTATTAACTAAAATAATTTTATAATTATTTGCGCAAGCAGCGTACAAGGCTCATGTCAGGCAAACAGGCATGTATAATCTGCAAGAGTGAAGCGCAGAGGGAAACCAGCCCTGCTGGAGGATTGTTAGCACAAGAATGGGGCTGAAGGAGCAATCCTTTCGCAGCGCTATTGACTCAATTATTTTTTCCTCTTGATTTTCTATGAGCGGCCGCGCCGATATTCTGATTGCTAATGGCAGCGCATTGTTCGTGCGGTTCCCGAAGGCTCGGGGCTGCATCCCCGCCGCCTCCCCTCGCCCCGGGTGGCACCGGAGCCCGGTTTTATTGCTCGGGATACGGGGGATGCGCGGGGCTCGGCGCTCGGGACCCTCCGCCGGTTCGGTGTGCCGGTGACCGACCCTCCGCCCGGTTCTGTGCCGGTGACCGACCCTCCGCCCGGTTCGGGTGTGGGGGTGACCGACCCTCCGTCCGGTTCGGGTGTGGGGGTGACCGACCCTCCGTCCGGTTCGGGTGTGGGGGTGACCGACCCTCCGTCCGGTTCTGTGCGGTGACCGACCCTCCGTCCGGTTCGGGTGTGGGTGACCGACCCTCCGCCGGTTCAGGTGTGCCGGTGACCGACCCTCCGCCCGGTTCGGGTGTGCGGGTGACCGACCCTCCGCCCGGTTCTGTGCCGGTGACCGACCCTCGCCCGGTTCTGTGCCGGTGACCGCCCTCCGCCGAGTGACCGACCTCCGTCCGGTCGGTGTGCCGGGTGACCGACCCTCCGCCCGGTTCGTGTGCCGGTGACCGACCCTCCGTCCCGGTTCGGGTGTGCGGTGACCGACCCTCCGCCCGGTTCTGTGCGGGTGACCGACCCTCCGCCCGGTTCGGGTGTGCCGGGTGACCGACCTCCGCCCGGTTCTGTGCGGTGACCACCCTCCGCCCGGTTCGGGTGTGCCGGTGACCGACCCTCCGCCCGGTCTGCGGTGACCGACCCTCCGTCCGGTTCGGGTGTGCCGGTGACCGACCCTCCGCCGGTTCTGTGCCGGTGACCGACCCTCCGCCCGGTCGGGTGTGCGGGTGACCGACCCTCCGCCCGGTTCGGTGTGCGGGTGACCGACCCTCCGCCGGTTCTGTGCCGGTGACCGACCCTCCGCCCGGTTCTGTGCGGTGACCGACCCTCCGCCCGGTTCGGGTGTGCGGGTGACCGACCCTCCGCCCGGTTCGGGTGTGCGGGTGACCGACCCTCCGCCCGGCTCGAGTGTGCCGGTGACCTTCCCGTGTCCGCGCCGCTGTCCCCTCCCGGGATCGATGGGGCCAGCGCGGAGAGAGCGGCGAGGGTGAATTTACACTATGTCACCACTGTCACTATCGACAGCTCGGTAGCGTGTGCTTCGGGCCGCCGAGAGTGGGTTAGTGTGGGTTAGCGCAGGTTAACGCGGGTTAGAGAGGGTTAGTGCGGATTAGTGAGGGTTGGCGCGGGTTAGCGCGGGTTAGTGCGGGTTAGCGCGGGTTAATGTGGGTTAGCGCGGGTTAGTGAGGGTTAGAGCGGGTTAGAGCTGGTTAGTGCGGGTTAATGCTGGTTAATGCAGGTTAGTGCGGATTAGTGAGGGTTGGCGTGGGTTAGTGTGGGTTAGTGCGGGTTAGCGCGGGTTAGTGTGGGTTAGTGAGGGTTAGTGAGGGTTAGTGCGGGTTAATGCGGGTTAGTGTGGGTTGGCGCGGGTTTGCGTGGGTTAGAGAGGGTTAGTGCGGGTTGGTGCGGGTTAGCGCGAGTTAGCAAGGGTTAGTGAGGGTTGGTGCGGGTTGGTGCGGGTTAGTGCGGGTTAAGTGAGGTTTAGAGTGGGTTAGTGCCGGGTTATCCGGGTTAGCGCGGGATAGTGCGGGTTGGCGTGGGTTAATGCGTGTTAGTGCTGGTTAATGTGGGTTAGCGTGGGTTAGTGCGGGTTAGAGCTGGTAAGTGCGGGCTAGCGCGGGTTGGTGCGGATTAGCGTGGGTTGGTGCGGGTTAATGCGGGTTAATGTGGGTTAGCACGGGTCATTGCGGGTCAGTGCTGGTTAATGCGGGTTAGTGCGGGTTAAGGCTGGTTAATGCAAGTCAGCGGGGGCCAGTGCTGGTTAGTGCTGGTTAATGCGGGTCAGCGCAGGTCAGTGTTGCCCCAGCGGGGCCCGAGCAGGGTGCGGGTTCGGCGGGGGGACCCGGGCCCTGTTCCCCTCCGGGCGTCCCCTCCCTCCCTCCCTCAGCCCAGCTCAGGCATCCTCTGCTGCGGTTCTCAGCCGCGATTGGGGCAAAGCAGGACAGCGACAGGGATGAGACCTGGCCTCGGCTCCACCTCCAGGCAGGAGGGTTTGGAGCCCACAGCACAGCCAGGCTCACTTCTCCGAGATGAAAAAAGAGGGATTCCCCACCCATCAAAAGGTTGTGCAAGGACCGATAGGAAGCACTTTGGATCTGCGGATGAAAGGGTCGGAGAGGAACAAACCGCTGCCTTGCTTTGAGCAGGAAAAGCCCTGCGTGAATCCTGAGCACTTCTATTGGTGGCCCAAATGTGTCGCAGGCTCAGAAAAGGCAAAAGCAGGAACTTTCTCCCGCTTTTTATTCTTGAGGATATGTCACACCAGAGCCCGTGCTGGGTGCTCTGAAGGTGCAGGAGGTGACAGATCCCTGCTGGGTGTCACCAAGTGCTGGTTCCCCACCCGCTCCCATCTCTCCGCGGGACCGGGGTCACCCGGTTAATGCACGTTTCAGTCCTCATTGCCTTTTTAACCAGTTTTTAATCAGTAATTATTAGCGAACGGGAGCGGTGTGCGGGCTCCTGTCACCCGCTCCCGGGGCGAGTGCCACTCCGTGTGTCACAGCGATTAACACCCAGTGGCAGCAGCAAACTGGGGACTGGACATTGGCCGGTGCCCAAGCTGCCAGAAATGCAGCACGGGGTGGGAATGTGCCCAAATTTCATCACAACTGACCCTGCCAGGGTTGAGATGTTCATGCTGGGAAGGGAAAGTTGGGGATCTGTTCTTGCTGCCATCATGGGACACCGTGGCTTTGAGGACGAGGATCTTCCAATCATCGTGGAAACAGACTTTAATTTCACAAGGACAAGGGAAATGTCTTTGAGCTGAAGGAAGGCAGATTCAGATTGGATATTGGGAAGAAGTGACCCTGGCACAGAGAAGCTGTGGCTGCCCCTGGATCCCTGGCAGTGCCCAAGGTCAGGCTGGACCGGGCTTGGAGCACCCTGGGACAGTGGGAGGTGACTGTGCCCATGGCAGGGGTGGCACTGGATGGTTTTCAAGGTCCCTTCCAGCCCACCCCAGTCCGTGATTCCCTGATCGGCCGTGCCCTGCAGAGCAGGAGTGCCGGAGCAGCGGTGCAGCAGCTGGGGAGATGCTCTGTGCCGATTGTTACCGTGCAGGTAAATAGCAGAAGGAGCTTTGAGCGGAGCCAAGCGCGGTGCCCTTTACGGAGCGCTAATGAATTACAAGTGTCTCTCCTTAGCCAGGCGCTGCCACCGCCTCGTGACCAGCGGCAAACTGCAGCCCTTCCAGCGTGTGTGCAGCGGCTGGGATTGCTCATTTCTGCTGGTATTTCGTGTAATTGAATGCAGAATGGCAAAGAAAGGTGGGTTTTTTTGGGGTGGGTTTCGTCTCCATCAGGGTTTAGTGCTCCCAGGCTGGGTGGCATCTGGGCTGGAGCCACCGCAGGGACCGGTACCCAGTGGAACAAATGAGCTTTAAACCCTCTCTTTTATTATTCTTTATTAATAACGAGGCAGCCCTTGTAAATAGCCGTGAAAGGGAGCGCTTAAGCTCATAATTAATAAATGCTGGCTTGGTTTCTGCTGCTGAACCGCAGCCTCTAAGTGTGTGACGGGGGATCCGCGTCTCTGCCGAGGGGCACAGGGGGCTCGAGTCTTCCGAGCAGTTTGATAAATCTGGGATTGTCCCAAGACTCTGGGATAGTCAGGACAGTCCCTGTGGCTTGGGGTACAGCAGAGCCTTTGGGACAGGACAGGGATGGGATGGGATGGGATGGGATGGGATGGGATGGGATGGGATGGGATGGGAATGGGATGGGATGGGATGGGGTGGGGAAGTGGGAACCGGGGCACGAGATGGGATGAGGCAGGGATGCAGGAGCTCACCTGGGGCACAGCATGGATGAAGCAGGGATGCAGGAGCTCACCTGGGGCACAGCATGGATGAGGCAGGGATGCAGGAGCTCACCTGGGGCACAGGATGGATAAGACAGGGATGCAGGAGCTCACCTGCCCCTTCGGTGCCACAGCTGGGACTTGGTGCCCAAAGACCCCCACGGGGGTGACACTGCACAACCCCGGTGGCCCCAGCAGCCTCCTGCAGCTCATCGTTACAGCTTGGCCATAAATGTTTATGACAGGAAGGAGAGGAACTAAATCACATTTATCTCCCTTGTTTTCTTTATCGGGGCACTAATTTGACAGGGAAGGGAAATTTTTGCTTATTTTACAACTCTGATTTCGGCTGCAATTTGATTTCAGTAGCTGGGAGGCGAACACAAAATCTTATTTTTATTCCAGAGCCGGTATAAAAATTTACATTTTGACACCGACCCCCGCTCCCATTTCAACGCTGCTACAGTGGGCCCGCGGGCTCTGCACAAAACACATCACCCACATATAATACACTCATAATTCACTAATGTTTGCTGAATGACAGGGTTAAGTGGCTGCTATTCCCGGCCTCCCACCACACTAATGTACTCCAGACCCGCGCTCCTTTTCTTCTGGATTGCAGTCAAATCGTTTCCTGCAGCCCTCGCAGTGGAAGCTCCTTCCACCCCGAATAAACACGACTTCCGAAATTATTTTCATTTGTTTTTCTAATCTAATTTTCCCCTCGGTGCTCCACTAATCATCAATCCCATTAAGGGCTTGATGTGTTGACTGCTTTCCAGAAAGCCCGTCCTGCATCCTGCCGTGCGCTGACCTTCACCGGCACGTCCGGCAGAGACCCCCCGGCACAGCCAGGCCCCAAGGGGATGGATGGATGGATGGATGGATGGATGGATGGATGGATGGATGGATGGATGGATGGATGGATGGATGGATGGACAAGGATGGATGGACAGGGATGGATGGATGGATGGATGGATGGATGATGGATGGATGATGGACAGGAGATGGATGGAGGATGGATGGATGGAGATGGATGGATGGATGGACAGGGATGGATGGATGGGGGATGGATGGATGGATGGATGGATGGACGGACAGACGGACGGACAGACGGATGGATGGATGGAGGGATGGATGATGGACAGGGATGGATGGATGGATGGATGGATGGAATGGATGGAGGGATGGATGATGGATGGATGATGGATGGATGGATGGATGGATGGATGAGGATGGATGGATGGAATGGATGGATGGATGGATGATGGATGGATGGAGGGATGGATGGATGATGATGGATGGATGGATGGATGGAGGATGGATGGATGGATGGATGGATGTGATGGAGGATGGAGGATGGATGGATGGATGGAGGGATGGATGGATGGATGGAGGGA
>VKON01001394.1:91384-134920 GCA_009741485.1 Malurus cyaneus samueli
AAAAAAAAAAAAAAGGAAAAAAAAGGAAAGAAGAATTACAAACAGAAGAAAAAAAAACCTGAAAAAGAAAAAAATAAAAAAAAAAAAAAAAAAAAAAAAAAAAAAAAAAAAAAAAAAAATATATATAAAAAAAAAGTCACTACCAAAGTTCTCATCAGTTCATACTAAAGTATAAAAGGAAGGGCTAGGCCTGCCACTGTGCCATAGTTTATTTAGGTACATTTATGACCACCTGAAATGCTCACTTGCATCCTAGTACTGATGGGAGTTCAGACCTCGTACGACAGAGAATGACGGGGGGTGCTACCTACGACGGTCACGCGACAGACGGGACGGGCCCGCCCTGCTCGGACACCGAGCTCTCCACACAACACGGACTGCTGGGGGGCCCACGACCGACCACGACGATTGGCTTTCTCAAACTACTTATTTTTATCTTTTTTTTATTATTATTATTATCATTATTATTATTGTTATTTTTTTTTGTTTTTTGGTAATTTTATTACAGTATTAAAGTATTGCTTAGCTTACAGAATCTCCTCACGTAGTGTTCGCGCGGCGGCGGGGTCGACTGGATTCTGTACGTAGGAAACTCTACAGTGTCTGTGCGCAGACCGGGATCTGCCGGTGTGTCTTCGATGCATCCTGTCTCTTCGCCCTAACACTAACCTCAGTTCTCCCTCTCTCTCTCTTAAACCGTTTCGCTTTAAAAAAACAAACCAAACCACTAAAAAAAAGAATTCAGAAGATTCCACCCAAGAGACATCGCCATAGCATAAAAGACAGCTATGAGTTAGTGTTGGTTTTTTTTTTTTTGTTTTTTGTAAACAGTTTCATATGCAATATCATACAGAACCATGGCTGGCCTTCAGTAAAAATGTAGTAAACTATATTGCTTTATTATTGATTATGTTGCATTGAGTGAATGGCAGAAACGAAACAGGAAGGGACGTGTGGCTGGAGTCGCTAGCCCTCATTCACACTACGGATGAAAGCAGCATCCTGGGCTGCCGAGCAGGGAAGAAAAGAAATCCCAACACCTTTCAGGTCGTTATCACCCACAATTACCCAATGGTTTAACTAAGCCTAGCAAGATGTGTGACATTCACCAGCAGACGCTGCTGTACAATGGAAAAAAAAATCAACTTACAGCAAAGAGAGCCATGCTACCTTAAAGTCCAAGCTACAAATTCAACTCAAAATGAACATTTATGAAGTGTAAGAAAAAATAAAAACCCCAAAGGACAGATCAGGCTTCGCTTTAATCAAGCCGATCCCAAAGGATTTGGGTTATTTTGGAAGGGGGAGGGTCCCCGAGCTCTGGTGGCTCTGTGGAAAGGTCTCTGGTGTGCTTTGGGTGCCCAGGTCACCCAGCGTGGTGGAAATCCCTCGTTTTGGTCACCCCGGGGGTAGCGGGTCCGTGTGGGAGATCTGGAAAGCAAAGGGCACCGTCCCTCGGGGTGAGGGATGGCCGTGGACCCTCTGTCCTTGGCTGGACAGGGCTGGGAGCATCCCGGGACAGTGGGAGGTGACCCCAGGAGGGGTGGGACCAGATGGGCTTTAGGGTCCCTTCCAACCCAAACCAGTCTGTGACTCCACCGTCCTTCGCTCGCTGGGCTTGAGTAAAACAAAGGTGGAGCTGAACCTTTGTATTCTAAAAAATTTACAAAAAACCCCCAAACGAACGAAGAAAATGAAAATAAAAATCCTTCAAAATGGATTTCTAGATGAGTGGGGGACTAACGTGAACCTTAGTCTAGGTAGCCACATCAAAACATCTTGGATTCCACGACATTTGTGCTATGGGCCACTGGGACTTCTCAAAAGGTATATAAACATCTAAAACATATTCACACAGATTAGCAATTTCTTCTGAGCATTCTTAAAAAAATATGTTTTTTTTTTTTCTCTTAGTAAAATCGTTTTAATATACCGTGCCTCCCTCTTTTAAAAAATAAATTAAAAAAATCCAGTTTTGCATATCTAGCATTAGCATTTAAGGTAGTATGGCACATCCCCTTTCCAAAGTCAAGGGTGGGGATCTACAAATGCCTTAAGAGTTTGCCAGCATTTTTAACATTGTGAGACCTTTGGTTAGTTGAAACCGCATCAGATCAGCAAAAGAAAAATAATAAACAAGAGAAAAAAAAAAGCACAGAAAGAAAAGAGAAGAGGAAAAAGAAAACAAAACAGGAAAACCTTCCCAAAATTATTAGCATTTTTTTTTTTGTTTCTTAAATAAGAGAAAGTTCTATCCTTACTGGTCCTAAATCTGAATAACTACATCTAAATTTTTAACCTTAATTACGATACACCTACCAATATGTACTAGAAGAGGAAGAGAGGAAGAGGGGGGGAAAAATTCACTACACTACCATCAGGACAGCACTCTTACAAGATAAGCCATTTTATACACTATTAACATACAACAATGATCAACAAAGAATATTCTATGAGGTGACAGGGAATGGAGAGGAAAACCAACTGGTAGTACAGTACATCATCAACATTGACAAAATAGCAATAAAAAATTCCCTGACGGCACATTGAATCGCAGGGAATTTGGTTCATCGTCTTTTTTTTTTTTTTTTAACCTTTTTATTTTTTAAAGAATTCAGTTTTATTTCTTTTATTACTTGATCAAGTCTCAATATTTAAAAAGCGTCCAGCATTTTGCTTAAACCTGGTTGTTCTGAAATAAGAAAAAAACCTAAAATATTACATAAAAAGCATGATTTTTTTTAAAAAACAAGAAAAACAAGGTTTTCTCCTTTCGGTTAGCAGTATGGTGCCTTGTTTTGTTAAAGATGCCTTGCTCTACCTTGTCTATTGAATGTCTACATTAGTCTACTTGTTAGTAAAATTTACAAAAATAGGAGTGCAGCAGCTCTTTTTAACAAATGTCGCATTCAGTGTCTTATACTGGCTGTACCTAAAGTACCAAATTTATAAACGTAACAATTTAAAAAAATATTAATAAAACTTGTCAATATTACGTTAAAAAAAGAAGAAATATATCCACACTACAGTATGTTCTTAATGCCACCTACCATGTTGTACTTCTAGTTTGCTGTTGCAGGCCTATTTACCATATTAAAAAAATTAAATTAAAAAATATCCTTCATAAGTTTCCTCCCCCAACAGAGGACCATATATATAACAGCCAAATATTAAACATGTGCAAATAGGAAACTGTCAGTTTTTCCCCTACCAGTCACAGTGCAATGATGTTTTATACTTTATTTCTTTTAAATTCTGTTTACAACTACAATAAATTAAAATCTTCCGTTGCTTCTAGGGTGAAACTTGTAGCACTGGTATTCCCAAAAAAAAAAAAAAAAAAAAAAAAGAACTGAACAAACCAAAGTTGCTTTCTAATTTGTTAATACAGAAAGTGATGGATAATAAAGGAAACCATGCAAGCTGGACGCTGCTCTGCCCACAGCGGGGAGGACCCCGGGCTGCACGGGGTGCCCAGAGCAGCTGAAATGACTGGACAGCAAGTTGATCTAGTTTAAAATAATGACTAAAAAAAAAACCAAAAAAAACAAAAAAAAAATAAACCAAACAAAAAAAATAAAAATAAATGTGTGCTTTGAACCGTAAATGCGTTAAGTAGGAAAAATCGTAGCTTCTTGATCAGTTTTGGGAAAAGCAGGCTTTTAAATTAAAATAAAAATACCACTAGACTGTTCCTTTGTAAGCTGTGCACGTCTGAGAGCGAAGCTGCTGGTATGAACTAGGCAAACTGGGAGGGTCCCACAGCATCACAACCCCCCCTGGACCAGCTCCAGCAGTCGCTCCAAAAGGCTACAACTTCCTTGTCTTTTCTCATCCATTTCCATAGAGAAACTGCCTTAGGCTGACTCCATCACAAAAATAGGTTTGTATTTCTCTTTCTTAATAGTTTCTATGTAGTTAATGGAATTATATTTACAGCACTTTATTATTTTTTTCTTTTTTTTTTTTTCAGAATTCACAATTTCAAAAAACCTTATATCACCTCTTTCAACAAAAAAAAGCACTTATATAGAAAAAGGACGCGCAAAAAGTTTGTCGCCCTCGCCTTATTGCCGAAAATAGAGAGAATTAGAGTAACCAAGACGCCACAAAGGAAAAGAAGGGCCAGAGAACCTGGTTGCTCCCCCTCCCCGTCCCTGCAGCCCCCGGCCCCGCCGCCGGCTCCGCTCCCCCGCCACCGAGCTGGGACCGGCGGCCGAGGCTCCTGTCACCATCTCAGCATCCTTTAAGCAACAACAACTACGTAAAACAGAAGGGAGGAGGAGGAGGAGGAGGAGGGGAGGTGGGAAAGAAAAGCAAAATAAACCCCTTAATATAACAGTTACACTATGGTTAGGCTCTCGCTACATACACAAAGAATTCCGACTACGTGGCTACGAGACTATGTCAAAAAACGCTACGAAAAAATGTGGGTTTGGAGGGGTTCGAAAAGGAGGGGAGGGAAACCCATCGAGAAAATAAAACGAACAAGAAATGGGTTTTATATACATACTTTTAAAAGCTGTTGTTTTTATAGTACAGCAGATTCATGAGATGATGAGAGAGATTTTAAACAACCCAAGTCCTTCGAGTGCCACCTCCAGTTTGCGTTGGCGGTGATGATGATGAAGATGATGATGATGATGTAGTGCTCAAAGTCTGATGAGATCACCCAAAACCGTGGGCCCCTTCAGAAACTTCGCCCCGTCTTGCCCGGACATCCAGAGAGACTCTGCGTGGGGAGAAGGCGGACACGGACACGGGGGAGGGACAGTTAATTGAGGTCATTAGGATTTTTAACCCAAAAACCCCAAAGTGTTTGCAAACACTTTGTGGTCACAGCCTGCTCCGATCTACCCTGAGGGTGCTGAGGTGTTCCCAGGAGAGCCCCTGAGCAGAGGGGATCTCATGTATTCCCTGCTCTTATTTCCAGCTCCATCCCAGCTAAGCCTGGACTGGGAGTAGGCTGGGTTTAGCTGAGGGCTGGGCTGATTTAGGAACAGCAAAATGTGACTTGATATATGGCCAGGACAAAAACCGTTCCTCAGGCATCTGTTACGCCAGGAATTTACACGGCTTTGGTAAAATGAGTTTGCTCTGAAGTACCTGGAAGGTGACAAGTTCTTCCCAGGCACACTGCAGCGGCCAGGATTTATTTTGTAACGGGGCTTCAGCTTCCAACACTCCATCCCTGCCAGTGCTTACAGATGAGATATATAATGTATAAAAGAGGTGTAAATATTTACGGCACTGCTTCTGAAAGCAGCCACTCACAGGGCTGGCTGGGCAAGGATCTCCCTGGTCAGAGTTTTAGGATGACCTTCAAAACCCAGCCCCAAAAGCCGTGCTCAGGGTGAGGGAGCTGACCCAGCCTAGGAATCCCAGCTCAGCCCAATCCTGCCTTGGGGATGACAGCACAGCCCGGACCAGCCGCTGCCGCAAGAAATCCTAAACTCACTGTTCCTTGAGGAATTCATAATAAGGCTCATTTCCTCCTCTCCAAATCTATTTTAATTAGTAATGAGCAACATTAAAAGCACTTTGTTTTGAAGTCGTTAATGGTTTGAGTCTCGGCGCTGGCCGGCGATGGGCTGTGCTAAGTGTGGAGTGATTACAGCCCATCCATCTCGGGGCTGCCGTCAGCACACGTTATTAGCCTGAGTTATGATGTTCTGCTCGGGCTCCAGTTGGCCTCGGGTACCACCTCACTATTCCAGGGGCTGACGGCCCAGGAAACGGGCAGGATTGTGACAAATTGATCGGCCAACACACACCGAGTGCAAGGAATGGCTGGGATTAAGCAAGAGTGCTTATGGCACCTTCTTCTTTCCCATAAAAAACACTCCTTGGTGGAGCAAATCAATTGACAGAACAATTTCAGGTAATCTTGGGGGCGTGTGTGGAACTGGAGAGTGAACAGCGAACTCCTTTATCCACTTGTGTTTAGGTATAAATCTATTTTTATGTAGTTTAAAGCCTCCAAATGTTTCCCACAGTTCCTGGCCCCTTTATAACTTTAATTCTAATTTCATAGACTGATTTTTGAACGTAAATGATGTGACATTGATCATGTAGTGCTGGGGAAGAGGTAGGGAAATAAAATCTGTCTTTTCCATTCCATCTGCCTGTCTGGGCTCGGGGCTCTGGAGGTAAACCCATGCCACTTAACTGGGATAACTTCTGGTTTTCATTGCATTTTCTAATCTATTCCGTTCTGAGTGTTAAGAATATTTGTTTGCAAAGATGAATATGCCAAAGGCCAAACAATAATAAAAAATAAAAATTAAACATTTAATTAACTCGAGCTTAGTTCAAAGGGTAGGAAACTGGCAGCGATCCAGGGCTGCGGCGCTCAGGTAATGTCTTTAATTTAATTTGCTCAGGTTTAATTTTTTTTTAATCTTGATAATTACTCTATGGTTACAAGTTACAATGTTATCTTTTAGCTGTAATATTTGGTACAGCACTTAATTAAGAATGATGGTTTCTCAGTAATAAAGCAGTGGGGCTCAGCTATTTTTAAACCAGTGCATTGGGAGCAGATCTCTGATCCCAATGGGATTTTGGCTGCTGGCACTGGGGGTGATTCCCCACAACTTTCTGGGTTTTCTGCCTCTTCAAATTCTGGAGATGAAAAAAGTGACTTTTGGGGTTTTAGCTTTGGATCAGTCTTCCAGTTTCCAACCCGCGAGGTCGATTTGAGTAACACAAATCACAGAAAGGAATGATTAAAGGCCAAGGAAAGACGAAATGAAGATAAAAAAATTGTTCACTTAAAGTAAATATAGGGGAGATGGTAGTTCAGCACAAAGTACAAATGGGATATACTGTAATACCTCCAAGTGAGATGGCAACCAACCATGTGTAACGTTTCAATGGTATCCATTTGTAAAAGCCGTTGCAATCAAAGGTCCCTAAAATTGTACAATTGTTAAGTTCATCAGTGCTCTATACATGGGAACAGCTGATTATTAATTTTGCCAAGAAATTATCAAAGGACTTGAAAGACTGTGTTGCCAGCATGAATAGGGATTTCTGAGAGCTGTTCTGGTCACCAGATGTGCTCGACCTTATGGTCACCTTTCCAAGACCATCATCTTTTCATTCCCCCAGGTGCAAAAAATAAGCTTTGGGGTTTTCCCTTCTTTGTTTTTAAACCAGGGTTAGTAAATGGAGAGTGTTAAATAAATATATATGTAAAAAAAAGCTATGGGATTCTTTGCAGTTATTGGGGGAATTAAGAGGCTGCCAATCTGCAAGTCAATTACAAAATGTTCTTTGGGAAGTGTTAGTGCAGACAAATCTGGATACCCAGGCTTGGACCTGGTGTTTTATACGTGAAAAATCGGGATTTGCTGAGGCCAAAGTGCCCAGGTTTTCAAGCACAAACAGGGTCCTTTTCTTTAGGTGAAAAATGGAAATAAGAGGTGTTGTAAGTGGTGAGAGGTGGCAGTTTGAACTGATGTAGCTCCTTGCAGAGCAGCAATATTCCAAGTTTGGTGCTAGAATTGATCCATAGGGATTGTCAAGCCCATGGTGTGACAACGGGAGGGGCAGCCCAGGGATGGGAACAGAGCACATGGGCTCTGAGTGAGGCAGAGGGTTTGTTTGACTTTTTAGGTATCAGCTGCCAGAAAAATAATAAAGTTTCAGGAACTTTGTCTGCACTACACTCCTGCTCCCCCCATCCAATTCCATCAGGGAGCGAAGTTCTCCTCTCGGTTTGAGGGACCTTCGGGGGAGTCTCTGCGTTTCCTCACCTTCCATGAGGACAAACCCAGCTCCTGGCTGTACCCCAAAAAGGACAGGAGCCTGTGCAGTGGGTGCTGGGGTGACAGCGGGGCAGGGCCAGCCCCATTCATGCTCACACACAGGTGACACAGCCACGTGCAGCTTTGTTAAGCCAATCTTTATCAAGCCAATCTTTATCCCTCATTAGTGCGATCACAGACCCAGCACGACGTTAGAGGCACCTCCCGCTGACCCCACAGCCCAGCCCGGCCTCACGCGGCACCTGCGGCTCTCAGGGACTGCAAAGTGACCCCAGGACCGGCTGCAAAGTGACCCCAAGGGTCAGCAAACGGGACAAGAGCAGCAGGACACTGCTGTCCCCTTTGCTGGGCTGCCACCAGCCAAATTCATCAGCTGATTTTGCTTGTTTAACTGTGTCTGCCAAAGGGTGCAGCAGTCAGGAGGGGTAGATGGGCTGATACAGACAAGCAGGGATTTAAATCCCATATTTATTAAATCTTTATTAAATATGGGATAAATATTTATTAAATATGGGATAAATACTTATTCCCCTTTGAGATCTGGCTGCAGAAGTCTCCACACAAACCTTTGCACCAAAGCAAGTTTAAATTGGATATCAGGAAGAAATTTCTTTACCGGGAGAGCAATTAATCTTTGGAAAGGGTTGCTTAGGGCAGCCATGGAGTCTCAATCAGCCCCAGAAATGTGGCAATTTGTGGCAGGGCCTGGTTCAAAGGAACCAGGATGAGCTCCGAGGCCTTTTCTCACCGTAATAAGTTTACAATTACCGCTTCGGTGAACGCTGTGTGGGGTAGGCCCCGCTGGCAGGCGAGGCCACGAGAGGCCGCGATGGCTGTGGGGTCCCCACCCCTCAAACCCCACAGAACCCCCTCCCCTCATCCCAAATCCCGTCCCCGCGCCGGTACTTACGGCGATGCCGTGTCCGAAACCCGAGCCCGGCTGAGGGCTGGCGGCGCTTATGTAGTTCCCCACGCCGGAGTCCTGGCTGGCCGTGCCGTAGAGATCCGCCACGGGCCCGGGGCTGTTGGCGCCGGGGAAGCCGCCCGGCCGCGCTGGGTTGGAGCCTGCCGGGGAAGCGGGTGCGCCAAAATTCGGTTGAGCACTGTAGCTATTCAAGACTGGTGTGCAGAGAATAAAGCTGGGTATGAGGCCAGACGCCGGGCATGCACCGGAATTACATAAGCCAAACACCAGAATAAACAGCCTAGGCCCAATTCTAACACTTAACCAAGGCCATGCGAGAGGAGAGCAAGTACTGGAGAAGAGTCAGCCCGGACTACTACGAAGCTTAGAGCTCCAAAAATATATATATGGATATATATAAAAAAAAAATAAAAAAAAGAACGATCATTCAACACACTACTGCAACCAGAGACTGGAGGTGCTCATTTTCACCAAATTATCACAAAATGTAATAGGTATTTTTCAACATCTGACTTGATGCTCATGCAGTAGTAACAAGTTCTCTAGGTCTGGGCACGCCGAGACAGCATTCACATCCCATGCAAACTACAAAGGAACTAATTTGAGACTACACATTGTGGTAATATTGATATTAAAATGTTGACAGCAAATAACTTGAATCACGTCTAGGTAAATCGTTTTTTGGATCCATTCGATACTTTTGGAAAAAACCCGCCCTTTTAGATCAGTAAGCTGTAGAAATAGTTCAATAGTTGATTTTTTTTTTTCCTTTAAATGATATGGAATGGAACAGTTTGGATTTTTCTCTTTTAAATATGACCAAGGAAAGCGGTGTTTTATTTAGGTTTTTTTGCCTTTTGATTTGGAGAGCGAAGACCTACCTTCGTCTCCAAAACCATGCTTGGGACATCAACCAAAATTAAACAAATAAATAAAGATCAAAAGCAAAAAAGAATTCCAGAGGGTGGATGACAACTCACCTCCTAATGTGGAAGTAAAAGAAAATTTAATTTTTTCCTCCCTTAATTTTTTTTTTTTTTTTGAGAAAGAAAAACAATGTAAATAAGAATGACACTAAAGAAGAAATTTAGATATCAAAGCATGTTAGATGATCAGGCTTCTGGCATTTCTCACGGCTGCTCTCGGATGTAGGATTTATGAGGAAGAGGTTTCAATGCGAAAGGAAAAGTCAGCAGACTGGGAGGAGCAGGATGGAGATGGCAGCGGGAAGCTGGAGCTACAGCTGGGTGGTACCTGGAGATCCCTGGGGGCACGGGGAGCCCGCTGGTGCCAGGACACCACCCTTGGACACGGGGCCAAGAATGCCACTGCCCACCCCAGCCCCAGCCCAGAGCGGGCACCGGCCCTGGCACCTCCATCTCCAGCCTCCCGTGCTGCCCCAAGGCCACCTCAGCCTTCTCTGGCTGCACCTTCCCCTCTGTTTTCACCCTCCACCATCTTCATCCAACACTGGAATGGTCCAAAGTGACCCCTCCCCGCGGGACTGACCACACAGACTGACCACAGTGCTCTGGCAGCACCAAAGTGCCCTGTGGGCACAGCCTGGACCTGTCCCGCCTCAGCCTTCTCTGGCTGCACCTTCCCCTCTGTTTTCACCCTCCACCATCTTCATCCAACACTGGAGTGGGTTACAGAGTCTGGTGGCCCAAAGTGACCCCTCCCCGCGGGTCAGAGCCACACAGATTGACCACAGCGCTCTGGCAGCACCAAAATGCTCTGTGGGCACAGCCTGGACCTGTCCTGACCCAGCCCTTGCCCTGCCTGCCCTGCCCAAAGGCTCCCAAAAAAATGGGTGAACTGGTCAGGAACTGCACACCCGGCAGCTGGTGGCTCTGTGGTGACAGGGAAGTTCAACTTCAGACAATAAATGATTCACCACAGCCCTGAACTGGTAGCAGGGGAGGGTAAGTAGGACATCTAAGCTAGCAAGTTAAAAGAAATAAGGCATGAGAGAGTAAACAGATTTTGGACTTTGCTGGCAAACAAAGAGCCTTTTTTTATTATTAAAGATTAAATGTCAAGATAACATTTGGCCTTCTCACTCGTGAAGAAAAATATCCAGCTGAGATGTTCCAAAGCCCTTTATTACTCGAAGCCAGCACTTTCCCCCCTTTTCTTCCCTTTGGTTCAATAAAATGGATGTGAATTTTCCTGCCAAGTCACACAGAAAACTCAGCTGGCTGCTCTGAGCGACAGCGGCAGCGGGACACGGCACGGCCGGGGCATCCTGTCAGTGAAATACTCCTGCAAACCCCACAGCAGAGCCAGGAACCCCAGGAACAGCAAAATGGGGAGCCAGAGATGCTCTGTCCCCCCAAACCCACACCCCACCCCACCACTCTCATTTTAATCTCTTAAAAGTGCAAATACAGCTTTCACACTGGCAGAAGAGCTGGCAATGGGTTATCGAGGCAGGCAATAAAAAGATAATTTTTCATCTACTGATCATGGGTTCAACACTCCACACTGCTCACAGGAGGGAAAAAGGGCAGCCCAAAGGCTGCTCCACTGCCTGGGAAATGCTGTGTGGAGGCTGGGATGCCCTGGCACCGCTCCATGTGGTGTCTGAAAACCTCCACAGAAAAAGCTGGAAGCTTTTCCAGAGCCAACACTTTGCTCCAGACCCAGTAATTGAAACAGAAAGCTCCCATAATTAGCAGGAGGCTCAGCAGCCTCAGAAAGCTGTGTTTTAATGATTTCCTCAGCCATGGTTAGTTGTTAAGTATTTGTCTTCTTCCAGGAGCTCAGGTGAGCTCACCTGGAGCCAGAGGCACCTTCACCATCACAACAGCAAAGGGACCCTGAACAACTTCCCCAGCATGAAAATCCTCATGTGTTCTGGCAAAAACTACCTGGAAATAAGTGTTTTACACAAATCTGGAATACCCTGAGACTAAAAGGAAGAAGGAAAAATGCCTGCAATCCTCTAGACTAGTCCATCAGTAAGGAAAGTTAGTACTTGTTGGAAATGTGTGTCGTTATGACAAAATTCCTGATGCTGGAGGTGGCAGGAATTGCCTGTAAGTCACAGCCAACCACCTTTAACTTCAGTCCCAGGGATCCTCCATCCTCTGGGCTACAGGAGCCCTGTCCTGTGCCCATGGAGATCAAGGACCAGCAGTCAGGAGCTCTGGTGGCGATGGGAACAGGGCAGGTTAATGTCCTGCTTCCTGCACTCTAAATTTGCTGTGGTTTTTCTTACAGAAAAGACTCAGCCTGTGAGTTTTGATCAGCAGGTGAATGTCTGCCTGCAGGCCAGAGGGCTTGGCTTTGGGGACCCTCAGGATTGCTCTGCTCTGTGTCACAGTGGCTTGGGGAGCACTGAAAAGCATTGAGGGAAAGTGAGATGGGACACAGGATGCTGTAAAAAATATGGGCTCACAAAGCAGCCCCAGAACTGGGGTTTTTAATGCCAAATGTTGGCGCTGGTGGAGCTGGGAGCTGCTGGGCAGGGCTGGCACAGCAAGAACTGGACTCTGCAGGCAGTGAGGCTGCTTTGTTACCAAGTCACCCTTGAGCAGAGTGCCCTTCTCTGGTTTAAAATGCATGTGAGGTGCTCCTCACGCTCAGCCAAGTGGTTCATGTCAAAGAGGCAGGAGCTGGAACCCGGAGCAGCACAGGCAGAGCAGAGCAGAGGCTGACGTGGGGATGAACACCCAGAACCTCCTCCTGCAAACTGCTGTGCCCACACACACCCTTCTCACACAGGAACCTGTGCTCAGAGAGAAAGGTCAGTGCTGGCAGAGAAACTCTCCCTCCGTGAACTCTTGAGAAATTTTAAAGTCGGGCTTGTCACTGGCATTTGTCTTAGGAGAGGTGTTACGCTAACGAGGAGAGCGTGGCAGGGCAGAGCACGAGCAGCTGGATGCTGGAATCCCACCCAGAGAAACTCAGGAATGATGAAAGGAAAGAGGGAGGGAAAAGGAGAAGAAACGTGAGGATTTTGACATTACTGTTCCTACAAGGGGAACTCACACGGGACTGGGGCTGACAGTCAGGCCCTTAGGGGCTTGTAAATGAGACCTGTGACAAAAAAAAAACCACTCAGGCACCTCTAAAATATATTGGATTTCCAAGGAAACAAACCGGGGGCAATCTGGGCAAAGAATTAAGACAGACACTGCACGGGGATCACTGTCCCATGCACACAGCCCAAATGGAGCCTTGGTGACACCATTCCCTCTCCTACATCACCAAAACCCAAAGACTTAAACATCATTGTGGGTGAATCATAACAAATATTATTTCAAAAGCTAAAAAAACCCAGACAAGTGTGGAAGGGTGCAGAATGTGAGTGGAGAAATGTGTGTCTGCCTTCCCTGCCACAGAGCACAGGTGAGGAAATCCTCGTGGGGGAAAGAAACCACCACGATTCACTGGAGCTGCTCTTTGAGCACAGGGAGGATATTCCTTGTCCTTGGGCAATCATGCAGGGGGTGAGCAGCTCTGCAGGGACAGGGGAGCTTGGCAGTGTGGGGTTAAAGTCAGACTCACTGATTTCACAGATCTTTTCCAACCTCAATGTTTGTATCACTCTATGATTCTTATCAGAAATTCATTTTTATTTCCTGTCAAGCACATCCCACAAACAGTGCTGGTCATCTCCAGCCCTTCTCTTCTCCAAGACCCTCCTTGTTCCTGCCTTGTCCCACTGCCCCCAGGGTGGATTCCTGCACAAACAGGTTTCTTCACAACTTGTTGATCCAGCGCTCTAATTTCTGGATGACTCTCTCATCTGCCATAAACAGCCACGCACAATTTGGCAGGCATTTCCACCATCAATGTTTATGATAATAACTAAACGTGCTTGAAAGCAGCAGGAAATTTTCAATATAACTATCATTAAGACAAAATGCTTTAAATCAAAGCCATTACCCACCACCAAGACTCAAAGCTCACAAGATTAGTCTGTTTTTCTATCTTCATGAAAAATTCATAGAACATGCTGCAAGCATCATCTTTCAGCTCGAAGGAGTAAATGATACAATAATATGGAATGCTGCCAACAGGGATGGGAGCAGGGCACAGGGGCACAGGGGCACGGGGCAGGGAACTGAGCACAGCCCCACAGATTTCATTTCAAGGCCAGGTTGGAGCAGCCTGGTCTAGTGGAAGCTGTCCCTGCCCATGACATGGGCTTGGACTAGATGGTCTTTAAACTCCCTTCCATCCCAACCCGTTCTGGGATTCTGTAAATCTGTGAATTTGAACCACCTGGGTCCACTTACTTATGGATTTTCAGAGCAGACTGTCACAGAAGGAATATCACCTGCTCCCAAGTGTTCCCAGCCTGCTGTGCTGCCTCTGCAACCACCCAGGCACGACCGGCGCGGAGGACACGGAGCAAAGGCACAGTGAGCGGCGTGGGGACAATGCCACCTTCCTTGGGGACCCCGAGTGTCCCAGAGCGTGGCACTAATGGCCACGCTGTCGCACGCATGACTAACGGAGCCGCACTCACAGCGTGACGCTGATACTTTAAATAACCAGCACAACTTCAGCACTGCATGCAAATCTTACATCATTAGTGCTCAGAGCCTTATAAATATAATTAGCAGCACTGCACCCATGTTACAGATCGCTTGGCCAAAGCTAATTCTTTGTGCAGTCAGGGCTGAAGTTAATGGGAGTTTGTACCTTGCTTTTCAGAGCTGCTAACAACCAGAATGTCATTTACCCGGGACTGGATGTACAAATTAATGCCAGGCTGAAATAAGACATCGGTGCTCCTGGCTCTCAGTGGCCTATTCAGGCTCCAAGAGTGCACTGGCACAGCACTGAGAAATAAAAGCTCATATTCAGGCTCTTTTTTTTTTTTCTATACCAATCACCTCACAGAGCTCCAAACTCCTTCATTTGTGGCCAGGTTGAGCCACTGGAAGTGTCGCTTCCTTGTGTCTGAGCTTTTACAGAGCATCCTTTCTGCCAGAGGCAGCGTGTGGCACACCTCGAACTCAGATCAACGCTCCAGCTCACAAATGTCTCCGAAATAATGAGCTGGAAACACACAGATATTCTGGAGAATAACAAGGTACAAACAGCTCCCGACTCGCTGGAAGAGGAAGTGGGACACAAACCAGAAAAACAAATAACGCTGGCGTCACGATGAGAGGTGCCATGTTGTACATCCCTCACGGGGACCTGCATCCCTCTGCTCCTGCTCTTCCCCAGCACACTTTGAAAAGCAAACTCTCTCTCTAAGAACCCCGTGGCAGACACGGCTCCTGTGCAAGTGTGAAGAGCTACAGATGACAGCTGGCTCAGTCGTGACTCTGGAGAATCAAAGGCGAGCGCTGTGCCTTCCCTGTCACCCCAACGTGCTCTGGAACGGGGAGCAGCCAGGTTGCCCCAGGTTATCCCTCCCCTGCAGCTACACTGGCCCTGCAGGGAAAAAGGGAAATAAAACAACTGTCGGGCTCATCAGCGAAATAAGTGGTGATGAGGCTGAGACACACCGAGATCTGCCCTAACAAGGTACTATTTGTACGCTATTTCCCAGCTACAGTCACACTTTCAAAGGTTGTTCTGCCTCTGCAGCCCCTTCGGAAACGGCTTCACACATCAAAATATCGCAGGGTAATGACAGCAAGCAGTGGGTGGTGAGCTGGCTCCGCTCGGCAATTACCGCTGGCAGCGAGTGGGAACCAGGAGGGAGGGCTGAGCACTGCCCACCCTGCCCGAGCCGGGCACAGCGGGGTGACAATGGCACCTGGGATCGTGTGGCAGCTGCTCCTGCCGCAGCCTCTGTGTCCTCTGCAGCATGACAAAAACCACGGGCTGCCCTACCCAAGATGGGCAGCTTCCATCAGCTTGGGCCAGATAAACATTCACCTGGTGCAGGTGTTTTCCAAACCCACCCACCGCTCTTCGTGCCCCAGCTTCTGCAAAACACAGCACTTAACACATGCAAGGCATCTGCCACATCTGGAAGCTGCTGTTGTGCACCAATTTGCGGAAGAAAAGACACAAAATTCAGCGCGTTCAAGCCCAGCTATTCGAATTCCTGCAGTCGTGCAGCAGGACAAATAACTTTGCAGCTCAGCTGTGATTTTTTTTTTTTTTTGCCAGCGATCAATATTTATTGCTTAATCCCGTTTTCCATACCGTGTGTCAGCGGTGTCACTCGCACCGGGCCGGGTGCGACACGCAGGCCACACAAAGCTTCGCTTGTAGGAGCTGCAGTCAGGGAGCCAGCTCTTGTCACAGCCTTACAAAAGGATTTCCTCTCGAGCGGCTCATCTTTAATCATTATAAAAGCACAGAAGTTTAATCCATTTTTGATGTAAGCGCTAATAGCTTTGTGTCCTTGAAGTTCAAAGTGGTCTTCGTGCATGTCGCTAATTAGCCGAGCAAGCAGCCATTCAGCTTCCTCTCATGTTTCTAATTAGATCCTTAACAACAAACAAATGTCGACCTTACAAAGGCTCTGCTACGATTCCCTCCATTAGTTAAACAGTTTGGGAGGGATGCGGTTCCGTGCATCCACAGCCCCCCCGGCACAGGATCCAGGGCTCTGGGCTGGGGCATTGCCCACAGGAGAGGTTCTGCCTTCCTGGGGAGTTTTCCAGGGGTGCTGAGCACCTCAGGGATGATGCAGGGTGACCATTCCTCAGCCCCCTGGGCTCAGCTCTGTGCTGCCCTGCTGTCCCACCCCGCAGTTATGGGATGTTCACCAGCAGTGAACTCACAAATAAACCGGGAGCAGATAAACTCTGTCCTGTTGTCTTCCTAACTGGTTTCTGCCAATTTAACTGGTTTTACAGTTGATTTCAAATCTAATGTGCTTAATGTTTACATACTTCATAGAATCACAGAATCACAGAATGGTTTGGATGGGACTTTAAAGCCCTTCCAGTGCCACCCCTGCCATGGGCAGGGACACCTTCCACTGTCCCAGGGTGCTCCAAGCCCTGTCCAGCCTGGCCTTGGGCACTGTCAGGGATCCAGGTACAGCCACTGCCAGGGCCTCCCCACCTTCACAAGGAAGAATTTCTTCCCAATACCCAGCTACAACTACTCTCATCTTTTTACTTCACATCAAACTCTGCTTGGGACTGTTCCTTCCACTCTTTTTTGTCGATCCGTGTTTGTAACGTGCTGTGTTGGAGTCGTTTCAGCAGCACCACGCTTGTCCTTGCCTGTGCTCAGGTTTTTGGGCAAGTTTCTCTCTCCAGCCCTGGCATTTATCCAAGGGGGATGAATGAAGAGCTGTCTGCAGCAGGAACTGCTGCTGTCGGGTTCCTGCCGGAGCCCAGGGCGGGCTGCGGGCTCTCGCTGCGTCGCCGGCGCCGACCCCAGTGCTGTTCCCTGCTTTAACACTTATTACCACCCATCCAACCGGCAAATAAGAGCTAAAGCTCAGATGCTGGGATATCACAGACCCCTCTGTAACCATTTTCCCGTTTAAAATGAAGGAAGAGCTGAGCCAGGTGAGGCCAGCGCCTTCACCTCGCGCCGAGGAGCACGGAAGCTGCTGTTAATTTTACCGTGGGCAACCACATCTGCATTAATTGTTTACCACAGCCCGGACAGGTCTTTTATTAATATTAATGAGTGAGAGGGAACAAAAGGCCCCTTTATTTTTAGCCTACTCTAATTGCGTAGTAATTACTCATCTACAAAACAAATGAGCCGAACTCCATTACCATAGCAACAGCAACTCCGGCCTCCCACTGTACCACATTAACTGGCTATCACTCCTGTAATTTGAAATTGAAGCCTTTTGTACAATAACAGACAATACAGGAGGAAAATTAAACCAAAACCGGGTCTTTGTTTTGCTGCATAATTTCAGTCATAGCAGCAAGAGGACCTTGCCTGGGGGGCACCTGCCCACTGCCAGTGGACCCCACGGGCTGGGGGGATGCTTGGGAGCACAGGGGGGTTATCCAGGTGACAGAAGAGGATTCCAGCCTGAAAAGCTCAGCCCTGTGCCCCCATCCCCTCCCAGGGACAGTCTGCACCAGGCACAATCTGCCCAGCACAGGACGAGAGCCAGTGGCACCAGCCACACTGTCTGCTCCTGACACCCCAACCCCTGGTCAGGGCACAGAGCCCTGGGCTCTTTCATCAATCAGGAAATGCTCACAGAGGCTCCAGCCGTGTGAGTTTATTATTTTTAAACAGCTCAGGTTTATATATATACCTGCAGACCCATTTTGCATTCTCTGGCAACTCCTAACCCACCGCGCGTCTCGAGCTCGCACGGAGCCAGATGCACACTAACATCTGCTGCAAGGAAAAACTACTCTCCTCTTTTTGCACTTGTCTATCTCAGAAAGGAGAGAGGCAGAAAAAGCATCACTGTCATTATGTACTTATTTTTAAAGCATTTGTGGAGAGAACCAGCATGAAAATAGTGACGGTAGAGCGTCAGTCCAATGTGCGCTGCCTCACAGTTTGCAGTTCCACTAATGGGTAACAGCCTGAAACTGCTGCTGGAGAGGCAAACTACCCTCAGCTCTGGCAGTATTTTACCTGTTTAGTGATTCAAATGCACGAGACCCCGTCCTGTGCTCAAAGATCTCATGTACTGGGGAGCACGTGCTGAAACCCCACTTCAAACTCTGCAACCACTCGGCTGCATCTCGCGGGGAGCAAAGTTTGATTGCAACAGCCAACAGCTCTGTGCCCCAGCTTCCGTGGGAGAAAGGGAATAAAACATGGATAACGGGCTGGGGCAGGGCTTTGGAGGGCACCAAAGCTGTTCCAAACCCCTGCCATGGGCACAAATACCTTCCACTATCCCAGGCTGTTCCGTGCTCCATCCAACCTGGCCTCGGACACTTCCAGGGATGGAGCAGCCACAGCTTCTCTGGGCAACCTGTGCCTCACCACCCTCATAGAAAAGAATTTCCTCCGAAATAAAACAGCTCTGGATGAGCATTCTGAGGAACATTTTCCCGTGGAAAATAATTCTCCCCACGGAATAGACTATTAAAAGTTACCCAGTAAATTCGCTACAGATTAACTTCAACTGCACTTCAGAGGTAGTCACTAATTGCACTGGAGATGATTTATCAAGTGCACAAGATTTTCTATTACAAAATTATTGATTAAAGCTGATGTATTTTAACCTCAATAGACTTCAGCCCAGCGCCCTGTCAAACACTGGTGCTGTGGCCAAGGTCGAGCAGCAGCAGCACTGAATTGTTTCAGAGCTACTGAATTTTCTCCCCAGCACTGAAAGAAGCAGCTCAGACCCTCACGGATCACAAAAGATCCAGAAGTGACGTCCTACAGTAAAAAAAGACAAAGGGTTTTTCCTGCTTGGAGCCTGTGCTCTGAAAAGGACCTGTGGGATTCCTACCCTGGAGCAGCACAGCACTCCTGAACCAAACAGAAAAGATTCCTCTTTCATTATTATTATTATTATTATTTAATCTGGGGTAGTAAACAGACAAGTAACTGTAGGGTTCCCAATATTATCAGTACCAAGGCCAAAACCACCCATGGGAATGTGGAGTGGCTCCTTTAGAGCGCGTTCACCACCCGGGGTGCTCATTGCTGGGCCCTGCTGATGGAATTCCTGTTTACACCAGGACGTTTGTCCTTGTCCCCACCCCTCCCCAAAACCCTGTGATGTGGGGACCCTGCCTGCCCACCCTCCACGCTCCCCAGCACACGCTGCCTCTGCCAGGGAGATAAGCAAAGGATAAAATCCGATGCAGCCATTAATTTCCCAATGCATCACCCGCCAGGAGCTGTCACATAATTACTGGCGGTTCCAGTGGAGTGAGAAATTCCAGCCCTTGCTGCTCCCAAGTGGTCCACTTGTTAGGTTCTGACTTTTGAGATTACATAGCTCGGATTAAACTTTATGTACTTTTTATAGAGGAGAATAAAAAAGGGAGAGCAATTCCACCAGAGCTGCCATGTCACAAGGGAGTTCTCCCAGCGGGCTGCAGAAATCCCAAATTGGTCCGTGGATCTTTGAAATGCTCCTCCCGACACCTCCACAAACCCTTGGTGCCTCCTCTCCCCCTGCACACACAGAGCAAGCACTGCCCCCCTTTTCACGGCCATAATTTGCTAAACTATGAGTACATTAGATTTTGGAGCACCTTCCTTAAGTGTCAGACAAGGCCTCCTGGAGCCCAGGCAATTTGTCGCTCTGCTGCCTCTCAGACACACTCCTCACTCCATCACGCGCCGGGCGCATTCAGCAGCAGGTCCCCCATTCCTGGGAAGATTGAGATCCAAAGGGAACATTATCCCTGCCTGAAAACACCAATGTTCAGCTCCCTGGCAGCACCAGGGGCAGCTCAGCTCGCCTTGCACCCTGTCAGCCCCAGCACTCGTTTGCTTGATTTACTCCACGTTCCACTAGAGGCAAGGAGCAAATACAAATCCTTAATTACAATGGAAAGCCCATTCTGGATATTTTATTTCCTTTGGAAGCCCTTGCTACCACAAGTGCATTAATGAGTACGTGGCTCTGCCCAGAGGAGCAGGGAGATGTTTTTGGGGATGGCCGGGGCACAGGGAGGAGGGAAGGGGTGACTGCACCACACGGGAGCTTTTCTGCTCCCATCAGGATGTTTCCTGACAAGCAGCAAAGGAAACAAATAAACTAAAGCCTAATTCGGGATCTCAATTACCATCTGTTGGATTTACTGACTGCAGCGCCGTCTCTGCGTTTTCCAAGTTTAGCACAGAAACCCGAGCAGGAGAAGCAAAGCCACTGCTGGCTCGTGGCAGAGAGGATGAACTCGCCTCGAACTCCCTCACGCTGATATTTATGAAATGCTAAATCTTCATTTCAAAATGTTCCCTAAAGCTGGGTGACATGGCAATGAGTACGACCCATCACTAGCTCAGAGTCTGTTGCATAATAAGATTTTAAGGTTTATGACCTACAAACAATCGCTTGGTGGCTCAGGACAGGCTGCGGGGAGCCGCCTCACACACACGGAATTATTTGGATTCCCGAATGGAGTGATTTGCGTGTGGCACATCTGGTCTACGACCGCCAACGAATGAGTCTATGGGCTAATATGGACGAGTAACAGGCTGATGGAGAAACCATGATTGTAAAATGATTTGAAAAATACCTTTAAGTTCTTTTGGATACAAAATAAAAAGAAGAGATTACAGTTAAGAGTCGGTGTTTCAATTCCAATGGGGGTTAATTTGAATAAAAAAAAATTACGTTGGCTTTACTATCAGCATAACAGCATGTGCGGGTTCTCGTACGGAGGGTGTAGGTTGCCTACAGCCGGCTTCAATTTAAACTTCCAGATAATGGGATTTAACAAATAGGGCTCTATGGATCCAAGCCGTCAGCAGCTCTCTGCTGTGATATCCCTACGCTTTCAATCAGACCAGGGCTCTGCTTTTATCTGCCACGCGTTGATGGTGCCTGTAATATCAACTCGACAATGCATGTTCTACAACTACATCTACTGCTACCAGTACGACTACTACAGTGCATGCATTTAGTTCAGTCCCACAGATACATACACTCTAAGAACAGGCAAGGGGAGATGTGAAATGTTTTACGGGACGACAGGTGTTTTGTTTTTTAAGTAAGGGAAATTAATAAAAAACATCAAAAGAAAGAAAGTGTACAAAAAAATAGAGACATTTCTCAAGAGTTGATATGAGTCGTTTCTTGAACCGTTTCGTCCGAACAAGCAAAAAACATGCAACCAGCTGCTACTAACAAGAAGCTGGACACTGAGAGAGGATTAATAGGTGTGGACAAACCTTCCCGCTGAGAGCGCTCAGAAGAGTGTTTGAGAGGAGGTGTGCACGTCCGAGTGTAAGAGAGGCCGGAAAGTTTGCCTCAGAGACACCCTCTCTCACAGCAGCCCCAACCAAGCAAGAGAGAAAACAACAAAACATAACTGCTCACACTCACCATCAAGGTCAGTAGCTCACGTTACGAGATTTGTTATAGCTGGCAAGTATAAAGTCCAGTAAGGGGTTGTTGGGGCGCAGGGCTCAAAGGCAGCACTGGCAAGCCGGGAGCGGGGCCCAAAATCCAGATGTGCCAGGGGTTGGGGTGGGGGAGCAGCCCCAGGCGCCGTGGCACCGCGCTGTCCCCGCTGTGCTGAGTGCCACCATCCAGGCCAGGNGCCCCAGGCGCCGTGGCACCGCGCTGTCCCCGCTGTGCTGAGTGCCACCATCCAGGCCAGGTGGGCACAGCCTGCCCGAGGGAGCTGGGACAGGGCTGGGAAAAATCAGGGAACTGGAAAAAAATCTCAGGCTTGAACCAAAGAGGAAGGAATGAAAATCCTCTCCTGCCAAATTTTCCTCATCTCGCTCTCCTGCCAGATGAACCCCTCCCATGTCAAATGCAAGAGAAAAATGTGACCCCCTCCCTTCCCCATGACTGTATTTTAAAAAAAGCATTTACACGACAAAAATGTTTTACACGTAAAATATGTCAGGTGGATTCAAAAGAAACATGACACTGATAGTGAAGTTGTCTAGGAGGAGTTTGCAGCATTCAGACTTTTTAACTTTGCTCGTTTTCCGTGGCTCAGGTCCCAATTCATTAAAAAAAATACAAGAATGGGTGAGGTTGTCAAAACCAGTGGAGGGATTTCGGCAGCACAGTCCTACCCGGAGCAAATGGATGTGGCCAGACCTCAGCGTGCTGGAAGGACCTCAGCTATCACCTCATCACTGGGATGTCGTGGGGATGTGATTTATGCCCAGCTCACCCTGCCGGCGCGCGAGCGGCCACGCGGGACGTGAATTTATGGTGGCACTGAGCACCAGGACAGGGGCATGTCCCTTTCTGCTGCTGTCCCTTTCTGCTGTGACACAGAAGAACCTGTTTACCCAGCAAGGTCAGCTGGTGACAGGCTGCTATAGAAAAGGAAGGGTTGAGGGCAGGGAGGAGGTCCCAAGCAACCACCTGTCCCCAGGGGGCTCCTTCTGCTGACTCAGCAAACATGCAGGTGTGTCCCAAAAGCAGGAATGTCACCCCAGAGACAAACCAAGGGCTTGGAGTGAGTGAGAGGGCTGCAGCTTCCTGGGGAGACCAAGACATGCAGCTGAAGGTGGATGCTCTCTGTGGGTGCTCTGTCTCCGGGAGGCACTGATGGCAGGAAGGTGGGGAAGAGCCGGAGGGATGGGCTGGACAATAGAGGTCAATTTTGGGTGAGCTGCGGGGGCTGGAATGCTGAAGAGACAGCAGTGACGGGGACACTGATGACATGGATTGTCACCAATGCTTCCCAGGAAACTGCTGGGCTGTTTGCTCCTTGCTGGAGCTGCTCCAGCTCTCCCCAGTGAGCCAGGGGTGGTGGGATGTGCCCATTTGGGGCTTTTCCAGCTCTTTCCCATTTCCTGGCACAAAGGGGCCAGTTAGGGCCAGCCGTGCTGTGCTCTGTGCTGTGGACCAGGCACTGTGGAGGAGGGCTGTGCCAATTTGTGAAGGGAAAACAAAAAAACCCAAGTGAAAAGGCGAGAAGGGAAGAACCCCAGCCATTTTTCTTGTAATGAATCGGGGCCCGTACACTGCAGCGCAAGATCGATCGGACTCCACTGCTCCTGGATACAATTCACTACCATTGCTGATGGAGTGGCAAACCCAGGATGTGCCTTCCAAAACCGGCTGGGGATGGAGATGACCCTACAGAATCCCCCCCGTTCCCAGACCACGGGGACAAACCCATTTTCCTCCTTGAGATCTCGGGGCGCGGGGCGGGACGGGGGCTCTTTGGATTCAGTTTTGGGTGTTTGCCAGTTTTGTTTGCACGCAATTTTGAGGCTTGAAAAGGCATTTCCAAACACCATACTGCTCTTTAAACTTGCCAGAAAGGGTGTTGTTAATTTAGGGTTAGATTTTAGTTTCGTATTGCAAGTTCAAATCAAAAATTAAAAAAAAAACAAACCAAAAAAAACAAACTGAAAAAACAAATCAGAAAACCCAACAAAGGAGAAACCAAAAAACACTCAAATTAAAGACAAATGATTTTCAGGCACAGAATTGATCAATGCTCAGTTCAGTTGTAATGGGCACCAAAAGCACTCCGATTAAAAAAAAAAAATCATAATAATAATCAGGGAAGCAACGTTAATCCAGCCAAACCCTCTGTGCCTTGCTAAGGGGCAACTCACCAGGTCTGTTTGCACGTAAAACAAAACCTGAAGGGCAAAACATGAGGAAGAGGCAGAAACAATGAGGTCTGTTTTTTTTTTTCCCTGGAAGTATATGCAAAAATAATCTCGTTTTTTGTTTGGGTTTGGTTTTTTTGTTCTCTTTGGGTTTGTTTTTCCCCCTGGGGGAGCAGGAGAAGCCAGGAGTCGGGGGATCCCCACAACCAGGCTGGCAAGTGACCCCTTAGGTGCTCTCTACATGCCACAGGATGGAAACTGGTACAGAGAGTCCTTTGTAGCCTGCAAGCAGTGCCAGTTTGCATGGAACGGAGTTCTCCTGGTGTCTTTCTCTGGCCTCCATGGCATCAGGCTCTCACTCGAGACACAGCGGGGCCCGCGCCCACCTCCTCCTCCCTCACGCAGTCGGGGCTTTTTGGGAAGCGCCTCCCTAAGGTGGTGGTGCTTCCAGAAAGCTCCGAGAGCCCCCAGCTCAGCCGTGGGCAGGATGATGCCAGCCCCGTGTGCTCCGGGGAGATGTTGGCACAGAGGGCACGGGGTTGGCAGTGGCTCCGTGCCCGTGGTGGCTTCGTGCCAGCCTGCAGAGCCCACGGCTCACCGGGGGCTGCTCTGAACTCTGCCACCTGAGCAAAGTGCCCATTCACTTTGTGTGTTGAGCAGAATTTAAACCTAAATTTAAACCGTTACTGCAATTGGCAACGATTGATTTATCTCCCTTAAGGGGAAAGAAGAGAAGTAGAAAGTTTTGAGAAGGACAGAAGAAAAGCTTTGTCGTTCCTCATGGAAGCAGCGGGGTTGGAGCAGGCAGGGATGGTGAACTGTCAGCCGTGGGCTGGTGCTGATGGCACGAGTGATGCCATCCCAAGGGACAGGACCCCTCGCCATGGGGATGCCCTGTGCTGGCCATGGTGGAGGAGGTGACAGCAGCTCTGGACACGGCGGGAGCACCCAGAGCTGCTGCCACCGCCTCAACCCAACCCCAGATTCCCGTGAGAAACCAAAACTTTTTTTCCAAAAGCACAAATTCATCTTTTTTTGGGGTGTCTTTTAGAGCCTTGAATTTAAACTAAACAAATAAAGAAACCAACACAATAAAGGAATAAAGAAAGAAACAAATTGGAATATCTACCCTGGTTTTGGCAGTTCTCATGCCAATCTCCTGCAGGTGCTCCAGCCCCCGTGGCCTCTGCTTGTAGTTTGGGTTTGGATTTGTTACTTTTTTTTTTTTTTTTCCTATAATTTCTTTGATCGTTTTGTTTTCAGGTCCCCAGGATAAGTGTGAGGAAAATCAGAGAAATGATGGAGAGCTGCAGCCACACAGAATACCGACAGAGCTTTTACCTGACCCTGCACTCTGAGGGTTTGCTCTTCCACGGGCCCCCCTACCTGATCCTCTTGCTGCTGCCACGGCTGCCGCTGCTACTGGTCCATAAGCCGCTGCTGGGAAACCTGGCCATGGAGAAAAGGAGAAGGGTAAAGAGAGAGGCCGGCGGGTACCGCGAGTTTCTGCGGGGCACGGGGCTCTCCGTGCCAACAGCCCGGCCCTCGCTGCCAGTGGTCCCTGCTGGCACAAATCTTGTGGCTGTGGCACCGTGGAGCCAAAAGGGACAGGCTGGAGGCAGAACCCGCAGCACTCGTGTCTCCACAATCCCGCAGGAACGGGGTCAGCCCGCTCCGCAAACAATTCTCTCCCGGGCTTATTTGCAAGTGATAATAACGTGCTGGTCTATAGACAAAGCAGTGATGGAAAATATGAGGAGGTCCTCGTGTCAAGATCACAGATTTGCTGGGATCAAGCAGAAAAAAATTCAATGGAATGTGGTTTGAAAAAGAAAGCAAGAGAGAAAGGAAAAAGCTCTTGAAAGCAAACCAGCCGCGGATCAAGGAGCTCTATGACATCCCCCCTGCTCCAGGGAACCCAGCCCTCGCAGAGGAATGGAATGCTGCCAGCAAGATTGCAGATTTCATGTCTTTACTTAATTAGTATTCAAAAGATCTGCCTGAGAGTCTGACTTTCAATATATATATTTTAAGAGGGCAAAGTCCAGGGAATCAGCAAGAACCCAAACCCCAAAGTCAACAGCTCCCGGGAGGTTCGGGGTCCATGGGAGCTCTGACTGCTCCTGGCACCAGACAGGACAAACCTGGGGTGGCCAACCCAACCCTTGAGCGGGCACCAGGACCATGATCACAGCTGCTTTGCAAGGCTGAGGAACCACAGCACAACAACTGAGGCACTGAGAAAGAGAAGAGTGAGCCCAGAGAGAAAGCAAACCCAGCACGCTACAGCCCACTACCTTCAGCACTACAGCTCAGCTACCAAGGCAAGGAGCAGAGAACTAGGCTAGAGGGACCCGCAGCTACTTGAAACATCAATTAAAAAATGACATACTTGCATTTAAATATGGTAATAGGGCTGTTAGGGGGAAAAAGAACAGCACATAAATGTATGCAGAAGTCACACCGGGGGATGCTACAGCCAGCGCTGAACCCCAGTGTTAAATTCCCTCAAAGCCATCGACCCTGGGTGGGTTCTCTGATGCACAATCAGGGCTGGAGTGAGAAAGCTTCGGTGTTAAGTGTCAAACCAAGGTCCAAAGAGCAAGGAAAGCGTCTGCAGGATGAGGGCTGAGGCTCTGGGGCTTCATTTTCATGCAGAGGCACGGCCGGGCTGAGCTCTGTGCCCTCCCCCTGCGGCTCGGGCAGGAACGGGGCTGGCACCGGCCCCAACCCCGCTCCCTGCCCACATGGAGCGTTCCCATGGCACCTCCACCCCACTGACCACCCGCAAAACTCTCATTCAGAGGCTCCAGGGGCTCCCTAAACCATCCACATGGGATCGCAGGAGCCGCGGGTTTTCCACGGAATAAAACGCCTCTGCCAAAAGCCATCAAATACCCTTCAAATCGCCCAGCGTCCCCTGAGAACAGCACAAAAAAAAACAGGGCTGCAAAGTTTGTTTCTCTTGTTCAGCTGCCAGGGACGCTCAGGATCTATTTGAAATGCGGGACAAAAAGTTTTGCCATGCAAGAGAAGAGTGGAATAACAAGGGTGGAGAAGGCGCTCCACGGAAAGAGCCCGAACAAAGGCTCCGTTATTGCATTCCAGTGGACAGATGTGTGAAAAATTAATCCCTCCGCCCCCGAAGAAAGCTTTTATGCTGGTTCTGAGATAAAAGCATCCCAGCGACATGGCACTCCAAACAGCTCAAGTGTGATTGTGCTCCGTGCGGGAACAGAGCGGGATCAGAGAGCGCGGGATGGAAACGGGGTTTGATTGTCAACATGGGCAAAACTCTGCTAAGAGACACTGCCACAGGATGGCCCCAGCCCTGGAGGATCCCCACATCGATCTGACCTGCTGGAATCCATGGATTCCCTGCTAAAACACCCTTTGCAGGCACATCCAAGGGCTGGCTCAGTGGGGCAGCCTCCCTGTCACACCAGGGCTGTGTGACCTCCCCCCTGTGCCACCTCTCCTGGCATCTGAGCAGAGATGGGCAGCTGGCACCATCCTGCTGTGCCTGATGGGGATCCAGCACGGGCACTGGGAGCACCTCTGAGAGCTGGGGAAAAAGAGAGAGAGAACTCACAGCCATCAGTGCCCGAGGAAACAATCCCAGAGCCATTCCAGAACCCAAGGAAACGATTCCAGAGCCATTCCAGAGCCCAGAGGAGCTCCCAGAGCCATTCCAGAGCCCAAGGAAACGATCCCAGAGCCATTCCAGAACCCAAGGAAACGATCCCAGAGCCATTCCAGAACCCAAGGAAATGATCCCAGAGCCATTCCAGAACCCAAGGAAACGATCCCAGAGCCATTCCAGAACCCAAGGAAATGATCCCAGAGCCATTCCAGAATCCAAGGAAATGCTCCCAGAGCCATTCCAGAATCCAAGGAAATGCTCCAAGAGCCATTCCAGACCATTCCAGAGGAACAGAGGACTCCCAGAGCCATTCCAAGCCCAGCAGGAAATAGAGGAGTCCCAGAGCCATTCCAGAACCCAGAAGAGCTCCCAGAGCCATTCCAGAGCTCAGAGGAGCTCCCAGAGCAATTCCAGAGCCATTCCAGAACTCAAGGAAACACTCCCAGAGCCATTCCAGAGCTCAGAGGAGCTCCCAGAGACATTTCAGAGCCATTCCAGAGCCCAGCAGGGCCCGAGGAAACGCTCCTGGAGCCATTTCAGAGCCCAGAGGAGCTCCCAGAGCAATTCGAGAGCCCAGAGGAACTCCCAGAGCCATTCCAGAGCCATTCCAGAGGCCAGAGGAGCTCCCAGAGCCATTTCAGAGCCCAGCAAGGAACAGAGGAGCTCCCAGAGCCATTCCAGAGCTATTCCAGAACCCAGCAGGGAACAGAGGAAACACTCCCAGAGCCATTCCAGAGCCTAGAGGAGCTCCAAGAGCCATTCCAGATCCATTCCAGAGGGAACAGAGAGGCACTCCCAGAGCCATTCCACAGCCCAGCAGGAAATAGAGGAGCTCCCAGAGCCATTCCAGAGCCCAGCAGGGAATAGAGGAGCTCCCAGAGCCATTCCAGAGCCCAGCAGGGAACAGAGGAGCTCCCAGAGCCATTCCAGAGCCCAGCAGGGCCCACTTTAGGCACTACAATTAGAAGGTATTTTACAATAAACGTTTTGTGCTGGGCTCACACACTGTCCAGGAAAGCCCTGAGGATTCACAGCAATTTCATGCTCTCTCATCGCTATGAACGAGCCAAAAGCAGCGTTCCAAGTGCAATTTTTCACAGATAAATCTTCCCGCATCAATAGTTTCACTTTGAACAGTGAAGCAGCGAGGGGAGATGGACAGATTTGGGTTGAATTTTTGCCCTGAGGTCCCGGATTCAGTCCATGGTTGGTGTCTCTCCAAGGCACAGGTGAGTTGGGGAGAAGGGATGGCACAGCCCTGGAGCAGTAGGTTTGGGCTGGAGAACGGGGTGCTGCTGTCTTGTTCTGGGAGGCCAAGATTTGGAGGATTTGTGAACATCTCTGGTGACAGTGACACTGCCTGAGCAGGGACAGTGTCCACGGGTGCTTGAGGGGCTCACCAGGGCTCTGCCCTGCTCCATCTCCATCTCCATCCCCATCCCCATCTCCATCATCTCCATCTCATCATCTCCATCCCATCTCCATCCATTCATCCTCATCTCCATCATCTCCATCCATCTCCATCTCCTCATCTCTCATCTCCATCTCCATCTCCACTCCATCCCATCCATCCATCTCCATCTCCCTCATCTCCATCTCCATCTCTCCATCTCCATCTCCATTCTCCATCTCATCCCATCTCCATCTCCATCCACTCCATCATCTCCATCCCATCTCCATCTCCATCTCCCTCTCCATCTCCACTCATCCACTCCACTCCACCTCCATCTCCATCTCCATCTCCCTCCATCTCCATCTCCATCTCCATCTCATCTCCATCTCCACCTCCACTCCACCTCCCATCTCCATCTCCATCTCCATCATCTCCATCTCCATCTCCATCTCCTGTGCTGGGGGGACCATTCCTTCTCAAACCACTGAGCTCTCCTGCCCTCCAGCCTGGGCTTGGCTACACAAGAAAGGAATTACACAAGAACCCTTCCCCCTTCCTGCTGTCAGGAATCTTTCCTGGAATTACACAAGAACCCTTTCCCCCTTCCTGCTGTCAGGACTCTTTCCCTGCATTGCTGCTCCAAGAGGAATCACTGACTCCTTCAGCACTACTCTGCCTTGAAGACCCCAAATATTTTGCATCCCCAAATATTGTGCATCCCCAAAGCACACGCGACCCTATCCTTCACAACCAGACAAGAATCAACCCAAAATAAAGTCGCAAAGATCATGAAATGAGTTCTTTCATCAGGAAATACCATGCAAAGTATTTTCTCTGCTTTAATGGCCAAAGCACTTGGACACCCGAGGTCCTATGTTCAGACTTCAGTGATGAGCACAGGGATTTGAAATAAAATGGAAGCTGAAATGTTCAAATCATCACCTGACTGCAGAAAACAGTCAAAATCAAGGGACAGAAAATAAAATAAAAGCCACCATGACAGAAAATAAAATAAAAGGCACCACGAAACTGCACCCAAGAAGCAACCCTCTGGCTCAGTGCCCACAGGATGTTTGGAGGGTTCCCACACGAGCAGCAGACTGCTCTGTGCAGGGTTTTTTGGGGTCCCTGAGCTGAGGGGATCGAGCTCAGAGGCTCCTTCACCCCCCAGCACTGCAGCTCTTACACCCCTGGTGCTCCCCAGCACACTGTTCTGAACTCTGAACCTTCACGAGGGTCACTTGAACACCCAGGAAAGGAGTGCTAAGGCAGAATATGAACTCAGGCAGAGCAGGGAGAGGAGCTGGGGGCTGATCCCCCCTTTCCCTGCAGCTTTGATCAGCCCGAAAAGCTGCGCCAGGCTCACAGCTGTCATTTCACATGGGCTCTCGCTTGCATTATTCTTTCCATTAGGCAGTGTTATCCTCTTTGGAGGATCTTTAGGATTCATTTCAAAAGTATCAGAGACTCAGAACCATGAAGCAGAAGAGCCTGGTAGGTTTTTTTTGAAGGCAGGCAGGCGTGGGTCCAATTTACCGGGCAAAAATGTCATCTNCATCTTTAATGGTGAACACACACAAGGGAAAGCTCCATCCCAAAACAATCCCTTTATGTTTAAAACCTTCATCTCCCAGGCTCTCTGTCTCACACTCCCCCTCCCTTTCTATAAGGAAACACGAATGAGAAAGAAAAAAAACAAAAAACTGCTCCTACTCCAAGCTTTAGATGAACAACTCAGTGCTGCATATTTAGAGAAGAACATACACCCAGAAAAATCAAATGTTCCCTAGAACTGATCAAAGATCAGGGCTCTACCAAATCCTTCACAACTCATTAGCATGGTTTAGGAGCAATTAACTGCTTGGAATTTGATTGCAGACTCCATGAAGCTTTCTCAAAATCCACAGGAATGTGGGGCAGCAACAAGCCCTGCCTGGTATGTTTTGTGCTTGCCACCAGTGATCCTGGCTGGTCTGTAAAGAAATGGGATTGTGCCATCCACCCCATAGCAGAGGAATGGGACCCAGCACAGCAGAACTCCAGGGAATAAGGTTTTGATCAATCCTATTAACCCCTTTAGCATCTCCCAGCCTGCTCTGAGTCCTCTACTATAACAGAAAATGTTTAGTTTTGTTTTTTTCCACTGTGTTACATCAACCTTGACCAAAGCTGTTTCATAGGATTAGGGAATTCCAGCAGAACGCACAGACCCCATCCCACATCCCTGCAGTACCCAGGGCAGTGCCAGGTCTGCCCCATGTCTGATACCCCCAATGTCTGTCTGCAGGTGGATGTTATGATGAGTGAACAGTTCCATTCTGGAATTCCAACAAAACAATAAATCCCAAATATTGGTAATTTAAAATTTGGCACTTCCACTTTATGTACAGTAAATGACCCATTTTGCGGCTGTTGGGATTTTCAGGCCGTGAGTTTTAGGATGAGAATGGTGCATTTCTGCCCAGTAATTACTTTATGCATCAGTGAGACAAAGCCTTGTTTGTCTCCAAATTATCATTCTCGGGCATTTCAAGTGCTATAACCCTTTTGCAGATATTTCACTGTAGTGAAAACTGGGAAACTTCTCAAAGGCAAACAGTTTGTTCTAAAAAAAAAAAAAACCAATTTATTCAAAAACCCACAAACCAAAAAGTAAAAACTGGCAGCTGATTTAGGTTATTTACTCTACTTAAAATCTGCTCTTACCCTACAGCAGCTTCAAGGCTCTGCTTCCCAAATGCATCCTATGGAAACTCCCACCCAACACTCTGACCCAGAATGGAATTTGGTGATGTCCCTAATTAGCAACAGGTAAAACCCAGAGAACCAGGAAAGAATCCTGTGAATGGATGAAACAGAATCTCAACCAAATCGCTCCTTAAAACCAACTGATTCTGTTTAAAACAAATTGATTTATTCCATAAAAGCATTTCACAGAATCATAGTCACAGAATGGTTTGGGTTGAAGGGACCTTAAAGATCTTCTCATCCACCCCGTGCCATGGCAGGGACACCTCCCACTGCCAGGTGCTCCAAACCCATCCAGTTGGGCTTTGGGCACTGCCAGGGCTCAATTCCTGCCCAATATCCCATCCATCCCTGCCCTCTGGCAGTTCAAGGCCATTCCTCCTTGTCCTGTCCTCCTCATCCTGTAAAAAGTCTCTGTCCATCTTTCCCGTGGGTCTTCTCTTCTCCAGGCTGAGTAATTCCAATTCTCTCAGCCTTTCCCTGTAGGAGAGGTGCTCCATCCCTCTCATCATCGGGTGGCCTCCTCTGGACTCACCTAACTCATTTTAAAGGCCAAAGCCACGCACTGACCACAGATTTTTAACCAATGATGCCTCATGATTTTTGCTCTTCCTTTTTACGCTTTCTGTACCCTCTATGCATTCCCCTGTACCCCTTAGTCCACATGCTTGTAATTCCTGTACCCTGATATTCCAGCTTCATTTAGGAATTCTGCTGGGCAGAGAGACAAACATCCTAAGAAGGGCTCAGTGTGCCCTGTGCTGTCTTAAACCCAAGCTCAGCCTTGGGTGAACCTTCTGTCCAGAACATCTTGTGTAAACTGGGCTCTGACCTCATCCAGGAGGGATTCATTAGAATAGGGGACATTTCTGCATTTGTGAAGTTTTTATTGGGAATCCTAGATAGATATGCTAATCCTGAAACCTATAAAACTTGTATCTTATTGGGGAATCCTAGATAGATTTGCTAATTCCTGAAACCTATAAACTTGTATCTTATTGGGGAATCCTAAAATGATATGCTAATTCCTGAACCTATAAAACTTGTACCCGTGCTGTACACGGGGTGCATTCTGCCATCAAGTTGTGCACCTGGGATCCCAAATCCGAGGTAAAACCCTTTTTATCCCCTTAATGTCTGTGTCATTATTAAAAACTGGCCTTTCAAGGCAACAGTGTCCAGTTCAGAATAAAGGAAACGATGGCTGTGGGGGCAGGATTACCCGGAGCTCTCTGGCCCCATGCTGCCTCGCAGCACAGCAGCTCTGAATTTCTGAATTTCTGCATTTCAGAACCTGCTGCTGGATGAACAAGGGCAGGCTAGATGGAACCACATTAAGGCACCTATTTAGAGTTCAGCAACGTGGCACTGATTTGCTTCAAGCCTCATTTCCGCTGCTCCGAAGGTAAAGAAAATGAGCTATTTGGTTAAGCTGCTTGTCTCAATTTTTTTATGAATGATCCAAACTATCTGGGTAAGTATTATTTAAAGACAGGTCCTTGATGATGAACAAAGGCATAAAAAAGAACTCGTGTCTGGAGGCTGAAGCTGGAAAAATTGAACACAAAGACTCCACTTCATCAAAGAGAAGGCAGTAAATCACAGGACAAGGTTATCACAGGGTGGGAAATGTGCAGCTCAGCCAGCGTGGCCATCCCTGGCAAACTGGGATCTTCCCAGTCCTTACTGGGCATCCCATAAACCCTATTGTGAAAGGGGTCAGAGGAGAGGATGGGGATGCTGAGCTCAGGAATCTTCAAGGAATACAACCACTGCTCCTGGGCAAGGCAGCACTTGGAATATCCTCAGTGACCATCTGGATATATACTACTACTAAAAACACATTTTGTGCTGTAAGGAGAATTGTCCAGTTCTTTGCAACCCCAGCTCCAGTTTTGAACAGCTTTGGTTAAAAATTGAGGGACAAGAGGAGGAAAGCAGGGCAGCAGTCGTGCTCTGGGCATGGAGAATTCCTTACAGCAGGATGGGCATTACAGGACCACGCTCCTCCTCCTCCTCCTGCAGGGTGATCCAAGTTTTCCTCCACACTGCAGTGTTTGTGAAGAATTACTTCATGAATTTACTCTGGTGAAGAATTGTTCTCATGAACATGAAGAATTGTTCTCATGAACCCTCCTGGTCACTGCAGCTGTGGTCTGTGTGCTCTGAGCAGCTCTGGAGCTGCAGAACCACCCCAAAACACCAACAGGGACAGCAGCAGCTTGGGACTCCTCCTTTTCTCTCCTCTCTGCCCCTTCAGGATCACTCCTTTTCAATGAACCTGATGTTTTAAAGCCTCCAATTCCAGATCAGTGAGCAGCTGAGAACAGGACAATCAGAGTTCAGCGTTCAAGATGTTCTTATTTCTCAGTTATAAGTGGAGAAAAACCTAACGAAGGATTTGAGCAGTTTTGGGCCTCAGCCAGACATGATATTTAGGGAAACCTCCAGAGCAGCCTCACTCACATTGAGAGGATGGGGCAGGAACAGAGGGACAAACTCCATTTTCACCAGCATCAACACAGACCAACAGCTTCTCTCTGGAAAATCTCACCTTCAATCTAATAATTGCAATATTTTAAGGGCTGGGGGAAAACAGAAGGTGAAAAAGGCCTTTCACACAATTCTCTGCAACATCAAAAAAAAGATGCAGCTTTTCTCAGAAAAAAATTGTGCCCAAGAGGCAAAGGTGCTTCAGCTCTGCTCGGACTCAGAGAAAAGCTCTAGAGACCATTTTTTTTTCCTGCATCAAAACACAAGCTACCATCATCTAAGCAGAACTTGAAGGAGAACCTTCTGGCTGCAGATTTATGGGCTCTGCTATATGAATTTCTCAGTTTGCTGTCTGCAGTTCCAGCTGCTCCTCCCTCCAGGGATGCGCCTGCAAAGGGAACGGTCCCTCCTCAGCAAAGAACACCCCAAACCCTTATTTTAAACCAGGTCCAGTGTAGAGTCTCTGTTTTCAGTGAGAGGTGACTGAGGTGGCTCCAAATGCACTTTGTGAATCAGCCATGCAGGTGCAGTGATGCTCAGGTGAGAACAAGGCATGCAGTGCAGGGCAGAGCAGAGCAGATTTAAGCAGTCAAGAAAGGGTTAAACAAAGCAGTGAGAAACATCTCCAACTTCCTTCCACATCTCTTGCCTCAAGGTTTAACTAACTGAACAAGGTTTAACTAACTGAACAGTTTAAAAGAGGTTTTACATTTCCTCCTCCTGTTTTGCAGCTGCCACCAGGCCCTCCTTTTCTGACCTTTCCAGTATCACCACCAGACAAACTTTGCTCCCATAAATAAATGTTCCACGAGCTCTACACTGGTGTAACAGTGCCTGGAGAGTGTTTTACAGGGCTGACCCCTATTAACACAGCCTTCAGCACTCCCTGTTGGTACAGAAGCCATGTGGAGGCAGCATTTTAAACTCCCTTTGCTCACCAGAGCAGGAAGGTGGGTGCTCCAGCACGGGGGAATGTGGCTCAGGGTTGATGAAACACCAAAAACCAGTGGTGTTTTACACCACTGCACCATGGGTTGATTTTTTGGGATGCTGCAACCACACCCTTTGCCTCCCATCCCCACTGCACTCCCCTTGGAGGTTATTCACCAATAACCTGATCTGCAGATCACTGCATCCCAAACCCCAGACAGGAACCTCCTGCCCTCTCCTCCTCTCAAACACTGTGACAAACCTTAAGCATGACATAATAATCCCCTTTGTCTTTGGCACCAGCTCCTTCTCCTCATCTAGAAAATACCTATTTTCTCATCACTACCTACTAAGTGATCACCACATCCTTTTACACCCTGTACCTGCCCTGTTTAGTGAACACTGAGACTGTCACCAGGAAAGAAACTAAACTAAGCTCAACAGAAAGCTGGATTAAATGCTCTCATAGTAACAAACCCCATCAATCTGAGGCTTTGAACCATCTCGTGCTGCATTTCCACCACCTGCACGAGCATGACCCCAGGCTGAGCTCATGGCCTTTGCAGCACCAGTATTAATAAGCAAATATATTTCCCTGAGCTCTGCGAAGTTTGTGAAAATATTTGTTTTTCTCACCTCTCACCCTATACAAAGGTTTTAATAAGCTTTAACAAACAGACAAGCAAACAAACCTTTAATTAAAATAAATAATTTAAATTCCTGACCTGAAGGCTTCTAGGAAACTTCGACAATCCCCAAACACCCAGGTGATGATGAGAGAAAATATAACTGGGACCAAGAGAGTGCAGGAACATCCCCCCACAGTGCTGGAGGATCACTGGGGATGCTGCAATTTCCTCTCCCCCCAGTTATGAGTGCATTTTGTCTTTTTTTTTGGCTGTAATTTTTGCTGTAAACTGCTCCTCTGCAGGTTCTTCAAACAGTGGGTCACACCTTCTGAGTGATGGTTGTTTTATTCTTTTATTCAACTGTCATTGGTACTGGTTATTTGGGGTGTCCGAACCAAAATATTACAACTGCAAGCTAAGAGAGCAGCAACACAGCAGATCCGTTGTAAACAATTTATTATTATTTTCTACCTCAGTTAGGTGACAGCCCGGCCACCAGGGCCAGAGAGTGACAGAGAGTGGGCACGGCAGGGGGACACGGCTGGGCTGTGACACATGTGTCACACGCGGCTGTGCTGTCACACGTGCTGTGCTGTGACATGTGGCTGTGCTGTGACACACATGGCTGTGCCGTGTCACACGTGTCACACGTGGCTGTGCCGTGTCATATGTGGCTGTGCCGTGTCACATGGCTGTGTGGTGTCACATGTGTCACATATGGCTGTGCAGTGTCACACGTGGCTGTACTGTGTCACGTGTGTCACACGCGGCTGGCACCCATGGCTGTGCCGTGTCACACCTGTCACACGTGGCTGTGTCACACATGGCTGTGCCACGTCACATGTGGCTGTGTTGTGTCACATGTGTCACACGTGGCTGTGCTGTGACACAGATGGCTGTGCCATGTCACACATGTCACACGTGGCTGTGCCGTGTCACAGGTGGCCATGCTGTGTAACGTGTCACATGGCTGTATGATGTCACATGTGTTCACACGTTGTGTCATGTCACACGTGGCGTGCCGTGTCACACGTGTCACACACGTGTCCAGCACAGCTCAGAGCCCAGCCCCACATATGAGGTAAAAATAATAAAAATTGTTTACAACGGATCTGCTGTGTCTGCTCTCTTAGCTTGCAGTGTAATATTTTGGTTCGGACACCCCAAATAACCAGTACCAATGACAGTTGAATAAAAGATAAAACAACCATCACTCAGAAGGTGTGACCCACTGTTTGAAGAACCTGCAGAGGAGCAGTTTACAGCAAAAATAACAAGCCAAAAAAAAAGACAAATGCACTCATAACTGGGGAGAGGAAATGCAGCATCCCCAGTGATCCTCCAGCACTGTGGGGGATGTTCCTGCACTCTCTTGGTCCCAGTTATATTTTCTCTATTTTCTCTCTCTTTTCTCTCTTTCTCTCTCTCATTCTCTCTCTCTCTCACTCACTATTTCATTTTTTTAGATCATGTACGGTATCTTCAATTTGCGTTACCATTATGGGAATGACATATTACTAGAAAGAAAATAATATGAGCAGAAAGACATGGCATAATTTAGTTCTAACAGATTATGTGAAGCTATGTAAAGATTATACCAACAGTTAAATGATCTGAAATTCTACTAGTGCAACCAGAAATGTTTAAGCACACTGCTGTCCTCTCAAGCACTGTAAAATAGCAGCGTTGCTGAATAATAACATAACTTCCCATATGTAAGCCAGCTGGTTTGCACAAATGTTTTAAAGTGCTCGTGACCAATACTTTGCTGTGGTATGACAAGCTTGCAGTATCTGACAGATGAGAGCTGCAGACTTGCAATGCAACCAACCAGTGCAACAAAATGTTTTCAGATCTTGAATGGACTTTTTTTTCTGCCCACAGTTTATTGAGAGCACTATAAATTGTGAGGAGCTATCAACAGTAACACTATACTTACGGCTGTGATATGAGCTCTCTTGCAGCTGACTTTGGTACAGGACTGAGACCTAGTTCTTGTGAATGCAAGCAGAAGCTGTTTGTGATTCAAAGTGTACATAAAAAACACTGCACAAAGGAGACATGGAAAATATGAATACCCTTTTGATAGATATTTTGATACAATTCTGAGGACTGCTATAAGAGAGACACCTACAATGGCTGCCTTGTGAGATTTCTCCATTCTACCCTCCTAGAGATGCAGTAAAAACAACTGTCTGCCAGCACGATGTTGGTAACATTACAAGTTGCACATAAAAATGCAAAGAATGGCTAGCCTGAAGTCCACGTGAAATAAATGTCCAACAAGAAAAATATGAGGTAGCCACTGATCTCTCCTAACAAACAGCTAACAGTCAAAGTGGATGGAGTGCTGTCACACAAATAATTAAGAGGAAAAATATGTGCTAAAAGGAAGAGGAAAGTAAGTAGATAGCTTTAGTCCATTTTAGAGGGATGACCTAAATAAATAGAAAAGAGGAAGTTAAATTAAACTGAATTTTAAGGGAGGAATAATGAGCTGACTTAGAATTAATAGACTAATACTTATTAAAGGCAAGCGAGACCAAATAATCATCTAATGTGATGTACTAGTCTAGTGCTGTGAGGAGGACAGGATTCTGAGATTTTTGACATTCACCTTTATTTTGTTAAGATCTAAAGCTGACTATTTGAAAATTCTCTATGAGAGAAAACGCTGAAAAGACTTGCAATGAACTCAAAAAGAAAAAAAAGGGGGGGGGATTGGGGGGATCCAAAATAATAAAGGGACAAGAAAATAACAAAAATAGTGGAAATTTTGTCTGCTTCACCAATATTATTAAAGATAAAGATAGCATCATAGAATGTAGCATGAAATGCTTTTCAGAATGAAAACCGGCATTGGGCTTTGAAAATAATAAAATTATAACGTTTACAATTCAGAAAAGTTTTTTTCTCTCTCTGAGAATAAGTGTGAAATGAGCTTATTTGCACAGCTTTTTGGGGTTTTTTTGATAGTAAATTTTCCCACGAAGAAAGGTGCTACTCAGTTTGTTCTAAGCTCACCTTTATCCCACGTGTGTCAGACTAGCCAACTGTGTCCAGAGCTTGCATTTTCCAGCTGTGCAAATGTAGGCATTTTAAAAAGATATCCGATCAGGGCACAAGACCATCTAGGTATAAAAAAAATCATCATATTTTCATCATGACACTGAAAGATCATGAACCAAACACTTAAGAAACATTCCAGGAGACCAAATGGATCAAAACACAACTGACCAAAAAAGGGAACAAATTGTATCCCTCTGCAAGCTTTTCAAGAAGAAAGGTACTAATCAGAGGGCAGTGAGGCACTGGACCTGGTTTCCCAGAGAAGCAAGGTTATGCTATGATAAGTGTAGGAATACAGCCCTAGGATGGTGCAGAATTCCTGGACAGTGTGAGTTTGTGGTTGGTTGATTTTTGCTCCCTCTGTCAAAGACTGGCAGCAATAACCCATCCACAAAGTTGTGCAGGTGACTTCTGAATGTGACTACTGTTGAATTCCCGGGGCAAGCTGATGCAGCTGGTGATGGGAAGCAGGGTCAAGAATTACAACACCGAAAGCCAGGTCACGTAAGTAGTGGGGGGGCGGATGAGGGGGGGGGGGCGGGCGGGGGGGGGGGGGCGAGGGAGGGGGGTGGGGTTGATTGAGGGTGAGGATCCATTTTGTAAACGGGGCACCTGAGGAAGAGGTATTACAGCAGCAAAGCTAAAAAAAGCTAACCTGTTTTACTTTGCACATAAACAAATGAGGAGCACCCACGCTGATACTGCACCTACACGGGAGAGGAAGAGAGGACTTTTTAACTACTAATCCTCTTTAATGAGATTACTTTTACCTACCCAACTATGCATCTCACCTGCACAGGTTTTCTATAGATCTGGAAAGCTGTAAAAGCTTTTTTTTGCGTTCAGCTTTTCTTCCAAGTCTTCTTCTTAATGTGATAACCAAATAACCAAAACAAAACAAAACAAGCAAACAACCGAAAAAAAAAGTGAAATAAAAAAAATACATTGCATAGTGGAGAACTTAATGGAGTTCTCTTTAAATTTAAGAACTTAAAGGATGGTTCTCTAGAATGTCTCTGTATTTGACCCATGCTACAGTTAAGAATAAAACGTGTCCCAAAATAATTGCAATCAGGTTAGAAAATGTCAGTTGTTCACCTGTGCATTCTAAAGAAGTGTCTGGGTTGTGCTTTTAAAGCTACATGAAAACAAACTCAGCTAGAAACTTTTGCAAGTCAAAATATTTAGCTGAATGACAAGAAAACTAATCCTTTGTTTATTATTAGACATGATAAAAGATTTCTGAACATTCTGGATGTTCATATTTTTCTTCTGCTTTTTTTATGCAGTGCTACACTGAAAAATGACTTTGTAAAAAAACACAGTTACGTCTTTTGAAAGTGAGAAGTGGTTGTTGAAACACAAAGCAAAATGTCTCAAACAGGTCTGATATTTGGAGATGTATGCTCTACTCTTTCTCTTTTCCAGTCCCTTTGAGGATGGCATCAAGTGTCATGTCCAAAAATTGAGGTGTTCAGAATCATTAGCTTCCCCTGCAAACCTGAGCCAGCTTCTCCTTCCTTGGTGTATCTGTCCTTGGTGCAAAATCATTTAAAAACAGAGGCTTGTTTCAGATCTTGACATAAGTTTTACTGCTCCCATTAGCTCCAGAGCATTAGCAAAGCAGTGGGAGAGTGGATACACTGGCTTCTGGTGTATGTGTTACTGGTGAGCCACTGCAAAACAGCTCAAGCACTTCTGATTTTGACTGTGGAGGCTCCTGATCCTGTCCTGTCAACCAAGATACCAGGTATCACACATCACCAGCAGAATTGTTAAACTAGTGGCAGTTACCTCAGTGGAGATTTGCACTCAATGACATTAATTTCCTGAAGCCCATATTAAACCAGGGGACAGCTGCTCCCATCCCTAGTGAGATGTGGATGGCAACAGCCTCCCTTTCCAACTCTGAACATCAGATCAAGGAAGTTACAAGCAGGATTGCAGAGGAAAGCACAGGGTATTCCTGATCTTAAGTGGAGGAAACCAGCATCCTAGAACATGTCAGTGATTGCATTCACAAGGCAATCAGAAGCAGTCTGTGAGACTTGTTGGAAATTCATTACTCACGCTGATATGTGAAAAGGAACAAACAAATTATTCACCGGGACCAGACTGCTATCAAGGGAAGCAGCTGAGGAAAAGGAATCCTTTCTCTTGTAAAGGGAGCACTTGTTACGCGGGATTACTAAGACATAAAAAAAATAGTTCTCCAGAATGCTATTTTGACAGATCAAATTTTTGGAATGAAATTGTATGCCAAGTGGCATGCTTAAGCAGATGCTGGGTGAAATCAAATTAGGGCTGGATTTAAATGATACTTTGAAATTATTTTAGTGGCTCTTATTGATTAGGAAATGTAATTTTACAGGACAATATTGTGCATAATCAAAATGCAGTCATGAAGAGAAAGGTCAGGACATTACTGAGAAATGGGCTTTTATCTTTATAGTAGTTAGTGAAGAATACTAAAAAGAGTAAAGCGAAGCATCTTTTCCAAAGTGTGGGCTACTCTGTTGCCCTAATTTGAAGTTAAAAAAGTTAAAAGAATTTATTCCAATCACCAGGAGCTGAATGCCTCTTCCCCTTCTGTGGATATTTCTGTTGATGTAGCAGTGGAATTTCATACTACTATCTTAAATATTTTTATGATTTCATTTTATTAGGAAGGAGATAAATTGTGTTTCATCACATTTTGTACTGAACACTCATCTGATGAACGTATTTGTCTTCATTTTATTCATTTTGAATAATTAATGTCCCCAAAATGGAAGATTTTCCATGTTACAAATCCACTTAATAGGTACCTCAGTGAGGGCAGCTCTGATTTGCAGGGACACAGCAAGAGGAGCAGAAACATATTGGATGCATCCTTGTGCAATCCCTTTCCTGTATTTGTGCTCAAGTACCCAAAATTTCAAATGGCATCTCATAGATCTTATTTACACACTGAGGAGGAGGAGGCATATCCTCTGCTGAGGGAGTCCTAGGGATCAATCCTTAATGGGAAAAACACAGGGAATAGTACATTCTATTTCTATCAAACTGGCCTGAGAGACAGTCCACCTTCCCCTAGCAGAAACAGTGGCTTTCAAGATTGCTATTGAAAGGAAGGTCACGGAACAAAAATGCTGGTAAAAATTAATTCTGAACTTTCAGGAATTATTCATCTAGAATGGGTTCTACTCTGTTCCCCCAAGTAGTATGAAAATACTTCATTCAGTAACATAAAATATTTCATTTTGATAATAGCTGAACTATATAATTTATTATCAAAATTATATGCTGTATACATGTAATGAAGGAGGTCTGTAATTTCAATATTATCATGCATATTTTATTATGCCATGCAAGCTAAAACAGATCTGGAAAAGTAGAAACAAAACACATTCACATTATTGAAATGAAACACTGGTGCCTTTTCAAAACCAAACATGAAAATAGAAATGGTGCATTTAAACATTTTCATGCCAAAAAAAAAAAACCCAAAAAAAAAAAAAAAAAACCAACCTAAAATTTACATTCTCTCGTGCAATGTTTTGATTTTAAAAACTCTTATCCTCTGCTGAGGAAAAAGTGCTCTGCAAAAAAATGCCAGATACAGGCAATGGAGAATTGATTGCACTGTTTTCTGAAATGGAGATCAGTTCTGATCCCTATGACTTGTTCCTGGCCTCTCCCCACCAATTTGGAGATGCAGGCTGAGATGGTAGTGATGTCCTTGGGAGAGGTGACTCTTAAAATGGTACATCTGGACTGGTCAGGCTGTGCACCCAGCAGGCCCTTTGCAAATAGCACAAGAAGGGATCTGAGCATAATGCAATGGTAAATTAAAATGACTGCAGGTGATAGCATTTTAACTGCTCTGAAACTACCTGGCACTAGTGAGCCACTCACATCCACTCCAAAACACGTTGCTTCCAAGTTATGGAAGGTCATTTTCTGATTCCTGACTTGAAAGCACCTTGTACACTAAGAAAAAGTGATAAAGACATGTATGTTTTTATGTGATGCTTGTTCAGCCTGCCACACACCTGAAATTAGTCTTCCCCAGCCATATCCTACCAGCCTGGCTTCCCCCTCCCCTTGGCTCATTAACACTAGGTCATGACTATAGCTGGTCAAACATCCAGGCTGACTATCTGAGAGAAAAATTTACTTTGCTCCTTCTGAGGGTAAATTTCTCCCAAATTCGTCCAGAGAAGCAAAGTCAACCGGATAAAATAAGTAGGAGTGCATCTGACAGCTATTTGTAAGAGCTCCATAAATTCATTTATTTCCCATCACTTAGTGCACTTCAGGAACGGGAAAGATGAATGTGCTTTCCTCTCATCTGAGGGGGCTTGTAGCTGTAATTAAGAGGGTATTATTGCTGAAGTTTAATTACATTCTTTAAAGTCTGCTGATAAAAGCAGACAAGGAATTGTTTTAGAACTTGATTCCACCACTGGCCCTTTTATTCAAGCTAAAACCAACCACCAAATAAAGAAAATCTGGTAAGACTAAGTCTCACGTGATAGTGTTTTTTACCATTCTTCCCAAAAGGAAATGTGATGAGAGGGAGGAGCAGAGAACTAGGCAGCATTTTAGGAGGTTTTTTTGTGCAAACGAAGTTTACATTTTGGTGACTTTTTTCCTAGTTGAAGAGCTTTTTCATTTCAGTAATGGTGGTTTATATTAGGGACTACCTGTATTCATTTCTTCTGACCTGGTTACTTCTCTCCTGGTCTTTCCTGACCTCTCTTTTTTTGTTCACAGGTGTGATCAGAACCATAAGCAGGTTTGGACCAGTGCAGCACATCTCCTAGCTGTCCTACAGCATGGGGCATATGAACATTCTA
>VKON01001394.1:148312-205814 GCA_009741485.1 Malurus cyaneus samueli
CCTACTTTAAACTTCCCTGCCCTGGACCCAGCACAGCCATTCCCTCTGGTCCCACAGGTGCTATTTTGCTTGACCCACGTGCCCAGTGTCCCACAGATGTCCACAGGTGTCCCTGTACACTCGAGGGGTTTCCTATATTTCGACACTCACGTTGATTCTCAACCTTCTTGCTCAGTTTTCTTAAAAAACACAGCACCACCCAGCACAATTCTGGTGCAGAACATCCCTGCTGAACTCCAGCATCAGCCCAGATCTTCCAGACCAAAAAAATCCATCAGGGAAGGATTTTTCCCACTGTCTGAAGTTAGAAGGAACCTCTGGAGCAGCTGAACAGCTCTTGTGGGGCTCCTCTCTCGCTTATTTATCCTTTAACACACTCATCCATCACCCGGCTATTTCCGCGCTGCAGCAAGTCCCTCCATTTCCGATCAGATTTCTATATACACTTCAGCTCCTAATAATCATAATCTACAATGGGAAGATTAAAATGCTCAGAATGAATTCTGATTATGGGATTGGCAAGTGGCAGACGAAGCAGCCCTAGGACACCCGGACAGCTCAGCGAGATGTACACACTGCTCAGCCCTCCTTTCACAGCTCAACAGCTGGATTCCCTTCCAAATTAATCACCTCTGTCATTAAATCTGATCTTTCAGAGTTAAGCTTTACAAACCTTATTCCTCCTTTTTTTTTTGTTTTTTTTAACAACACTATTGATAAATGGATTGTTGCTAAGTATGTAGCGCTATTAACACCATTGAAAAATCACTCTGTGGTGTTTGACTCTCTCCTTGCCAAGAGGGAGATTCAGATTATTGTGATTTAGACAATTCTGAGGCAGAGATGGTCAGGGCACAACTGTCAGGGCACAGGGGCCAAGGTGCTGGGCAGCCATGAGCTCTGCAGGGGTGGCACCTGTGACCCAGGGTGGATCATGGCACCTCTTTGGGATGGCACCTTTGTGCTGCGTCGTGAATGGCCCTACTCACACCCCCAGGGCAGCCCCTGTCCCTGCCAAACCCAAACCTGGCTGTGCTGGCAGCCACAAACCAGCAGAGCTGCCTGGGGCTCTGCTGGCCTCCGCGCTCTGCACTCTCCACGGCAGGCAGATGAAATCATAAATTTATAAACAACATTACTTCAATTTTCCTCTTCATTTACTGCTGCAGGGCCCAGCTCTGCTCGAACGACTCGAAGCTGATCCCTGTGGGGGACACTGCCCAGCTGAATTATCAGTGCCCACGTGGATGCTTCATTAGAGCAGATTTATGGCCACGCAGACCCACCCAACATTGCCATGAGCTGCCATCCTATCCTGCACTGAGCACAAGCACTTGATTTGCCTCAGCAGTCCTGGGAATGACAATCCCTTCTATTATCCCTTGCTTGCCTACCAAAATCCGTGTTGACCGGATCACCTCCTTCAAGAAGACTCTGCAGTCCGTGGAAGCAGAACTCAAACCAGCAATCAACCATGCTGCCACCCAGATCCTGTCCGGCTATGGAAATGGCTTTTCATTTAAAATCTGGTGATGGGGTGGACAAAATCCATTGTCAATGTGGGACACTGAGCACACAGGGGACAGGGGACCTTTGCAAAATGAGTTCAAATATTCCAGTAATGCAAGAAAGTTGTCTCCAAATGTTGCCTGAGTTGCAGCTGTGACTCCACTGAACAGTGTCTGGTGGAAAAAGGAATGACTTTTCTGAAGGACACGAGCTTCTGTGATGCATGAGCTCAGCCTGCCCAGACTGAGCGTGTGCAGAGCACAGAGCCTCCAGACACCTCCCAAAATCCACATTCCCATGACATCGCTCCAAATTCGGGTGTAAGCGTTGGGGCTGAGTGCTCCCACTCCAGAGGGGTTTGTGAGCTAAAAAGAGCCCCATTTTAACATTAAACACCAGCAGGATGTTTAAATTAAACCCAGCCCATCCACCAGAGAAATGAGTGCTCCAGAGCTCGGTGTCACCACTGTGGTGTCCCAGACACAGAGAGACCTTCAGATGGGAGGGGAGGTCCCTCCTGATGCTGCTCCTCTTGTTGCTGTCTTCTTTTCCCTTTTCTTTTTCAATTTCAACACAGAGAGCACAAAGCTCTGGGCACACTGCCACCCCCACGCCCTTGGGTATGACAGTGCTTGATCTGAACGATGGCCCGGTGACAGCAGGAGCAAAACTGTCCACCAAACTGTCCCACTCAGCCCCAGATGGGAAAGGGCACAGGGGATCTCTCTGTGAGCACACGGGCTGGGTGCAGAGCAGCTCTTTCTGCTGGAGGCTGACAGGGACAGGGAAAGGCTGCAGAACCAGACCCACCCTGACCTCTCTGCACACACACAGAGGATCCTCAACACTTCCCGTTCTCCCTGGCACCAGCCTGGCCCACCAGCAGCACAGCCCAGCACCATCCTGGCACCAGGCTCTGCCTGCCAGATTCTGATTCTGATTCTGGTGCAGAATCAGACCCACCCTGACCTCTCTGCACACAGAGAGAGGATCCTGAATGCTCCTGCTGTCCCTGGCACCAGCCTGTCCCACCAGCACGACATGTCCTGGCACCAGGCTCTGCCTGCCAGAGTCTGATTCTGAAGTCTGATCAGTCGATTCAGCTGGAGCAGCTTGCTGTGACACAGACAGGACTGCAATTCGCCACCTGACCTCTCTGCCCACCACAGAGAGAAACATCCTGAATGCTTCCTTGCTCTCCCCTGGACAGCCTGTCCCACCAGCAGCAGCACAGCTCTGGGCAGCCCAGCACTGTCCTGGCAAAAGGCTCTCCTGCCAGAGTCTGATTCTGATTCTACTCAGAACCAAACCCACCTGACCTCTCTAAACACAGAGAGAGGATCCTCAACACTCCCGATCTCCCTGGCACCAGCTGTCCCACCAGCAGCACAACCCAGCACCGTCCTGGCACCAGGCTCTGCCTGCCAGAGTCTGATTCTGATTCTGCTGCAGAATCAGACCCACCCTGACCTCTCTAGCACCACACACAGACGTATCCTCAATGCTCCTGCTTCCCTAGCACATCTTCTGTCCCGCCAGCAGCACAGCCCAGCACCGTGACTTGGACCAGGCTCGTGGCCTGCCCGCGCTCGCAGAGTTCAAAAAAAAACCCTTTCAGAAAACACTTTAATTTTGCTCCAATCAACCAAATCATCACAGAAGCGGGCCTGTGCACCTTTAGACCCTGGCTGCTGCAGGCTCCTTGGGGAGGCTGTGATTAATGAAAAAGACCAACTTCCTTAATAGCTTTGGAGGGAGTCGCTCCCCGCTCCTTCCTTTGGGTTGTCTGGTGTTCGTTCCTCCAGTTCCCTCTCTGCCCATCAACAGCAGCTGGAGAAGTGACCTTGAACGTGTTTTTTTGGAAACAGGTGATGCCTTAGATTTTTGTTTTCTGTATTTTCATGCATCTGTATTTCTTGTACTTCTCTAGTACAGCACTAAAACTCCCTTCTCTCATCTTTAGACAAAACAATCCCTCTCTAGCTGAATCAAGGACACCTCAGAGCCCCAAAATATGGAAAACAACAGCAGAGTTGGGGGAGCAAGTTTGGGTAGGTTGACATCATCACCTGTAAAGAATCATTGGAGAATTAAGAACCCAATATGTTAATAAGGCAGAACTTATAAAAGGTGAAGATCTCGTGACCCGGTGTCCATTTTGGGTGTAGCCTCAGGAGGAGGCTTTGTCTGCCCTGATGTACCAGGGGCTGTTAGACCTGGATTAAAGCTGTCTTTCTCATTCTCTAACTTTGTCTGGCCTCTATTTCAGATCAGCCTGGTTGATAAGGCATCACAGGTACAGAAATCTTTTCAGAGCAGCTCCAGTCACTCCAGTTCAGTCCAGTTGGGCACAGAACAGAAGGAGAAGGACAGACCTGACCCAGCCTCGTGAGACCCCACGGAACACTCCGCAGCAGCAGTGACAGAACTCTGTGTTTGATAATTTGATGGGTTAATTATGCCCCTCTTCCTGCAGAGATGGGCCCTGCAGCTTTGAACCAGGCCTTTCTGACGGCCATCCAGCAGCTCTGCTCTCCTGTGCTGCCATTTCCTTGTTTAGCACTTAATTATTTAACACCGTGCCACTGTAGCGAGCAGGAACTTGGAAGATGATGAAAAAGCAGCTCGAGTGGATAATGAAGCATCTGGCCTTCAGGATGGATCAATCACCAATGCTCAGCAAGTTCCCCTGATCTGAGGAGCAGGGAGAGCAGCGTGGGATCCATCAGGGTCACCCAGCCCCACGCTGCAGCAGCACCAAAGTGCCCCCATCCCTCACTTCTGAGCAGCTCCACTCACAGAGAGCTTCTTTCCTTAATCCTCACAGTTTGAGATGATCCCTTCCCAGAGAGATAGCCCTGCTGGGAACAGACTCACACAGCACCCAGGGGCTTGGTTTTCCCTGCAGGACACTGGGGTGGATGTGGCGCCACTCACTCCGTGCCCAGTGCAGGGAAAATGCTCAGACCACACGGTGGAGGATGATGATACTGTGGATTTTCTTGTCTTCCCAGGGTGACCTGAGCTCCCTTTTCCTGCTGCTGGCAGCAGGACTGGCTGGCATGGGGCACACAGAGCTCCACACTGCACCTCCACCACCCCAGCCTTGGGAAGAGGAGAGAACAGCAGAAAGACAGCACGCTGGGAACACACAGGTAAAGAAATCGCAGATTGACTAGAGCAAGAAAAATATTTTAAGCATAAAATGTGATTTCCAAACACTGCAGGAGCGTTGGGACAGCAAAACTGATGATCAGCTGAAATAACCCAATTAGGCATCCCAGAAATGGATGGCTCCAGCCACACCAACAGAAGCACCATTAATTCAGAGATAAAGCAAACATGGCCGAAGCTCTTCCTATCAAATCAAGCAGTGCCTGGTGTCAGAACCTCTGTGTAACAGCCTGAGCCTTGCAGGAACTGACTGCTCCAACCTGGGGCTCTCAACCACCCCCTGAATCTGCCGGCAGAGATCAGGGCAGCCCAGATTCCAAGGATGGTTTGTGCTCAGTTTTTGGGATCAGCAACCCGGGACAGGAAAGTCAAAGTGTCGCCAAAGTGGGGACAAGTGGCCTGGGAAATGCGTCATTGCTTGCTGGGGACAGCCTCCAGATGCTTCCCGATTTCAATGGACACAGGAAGGTGACAACTGAGGAAGAAGTCCAGGATACAAAGGTGAGCAGAAAGCTTTAAATATATGGTGTTTCGACAAAAAACCAACAGGCAAGTGGATTAGCAGCATTTTTGGTGACGGACAAGGTATCCAGTGGTTGTCACATATATAGAAAGAACTATTAAGCAGAAACAAATGAGAACAATTAATAACAAAATAGCCTGGTGCACAAATAGAATTTTGCATTAAATATCATGTTATCCTTTAATTAGTATTTTCTGACACAATACCAGGATTAAAATACCCATTCATCTCCTTGGACCTGTAATTATCTGTTGCGACCTGTCCTGTTATGCATTCCCCGCTTCCTACCATCCATGCCATTTAGAACAGCAAGATTTCAAATTATCTGTGCTTAACGTCTCAAAGCTACCTTTAAAAGAAGGGGAATAATGTGTGACTCAATTCCTCAAAAAGGGGAGAGATCAAGTTTTTAGCTCAAGAAAACCGACACTGCATCTTTCATCATTCTATTTTGCAGAAAGTAAACAGGCTATTTAAAAACATCCATTATAATGCAAAGTTTTTTTTATATTCCGGCTGGCGGGGGGGTGGGGGGTGGGGGAGTTAACATTTACCACAGACAGGATTATTTTCTTCACTCCACCCTGCTAAGTTTTAACCTGGCACCACACGGTGCAGGATTGCCACCCCTGTGGTTAGGGTTTGAAAATGAGGAGAGCGTGAACAGAAATTGGGAGCAGTGGCTGTGCACTCACCCAACATTCCATCCCAAGCATAAAGTCGTCCATGTGTACGGCATCCCACGTGCCCTTCCTCTCGTCCCTGGTGGGAAATCAACTTCTTTAGGTTGTGCTTTCTTACTTCTACTATTGAGCAAAACACGTACAAATGAGATGCAAATGAATTCCATGTAATGTCAACGCAGACACTGATCCTCTCTCCTACAGGGGGGGGGAGGTTTATTTTTAGCATCTGACCTCCCGCACCTCCTCCGCTCATAAGGTGGAACTCCAGAATAACGTAACCAATTGAAAGAGGCAAACGTGTGCAGTTCCTGAACACTCACTGGCAACCCCCAAAATGACAGAAAATGCTGACTTGAAGAAGGTGTGTTCGCTGAAAGGGAACCCAGACACTCGTGGGAGGATAATGGAGGGAGGCTCCCGACGGCTCCGTATGCAATCGATGACAGAAAAACGACTCCCAGTGCATGTACAAAAAGCTCCTTTTAAAATAGCGGAATAAAGAATTCGATTTTTAGCAGCAGAAAATTCCTGTAAACCCTATTAATAAAGGAGCTGGCATTCTTTCACTTTGGGTACTCCTGCTGCGTTGGAATTCTGCTCAGTGCCACTGGAATCCACTGGAATTCCCGTGAGACAGGAACCCAGAGGGACACCGAGGACCACAAATACCCTCTTGCCCAGAAAAGGGAAAAACACAGGCATTCTCCAATGGGATTTTGCTCTGGCACTGCTATCATCTACCCCCCCAGTTCTGAATCCACAGGTTTGCTTTGTGCCGTTCTTTGTTCTTCTACCTTTTAAATTTTTATTAATTTGCCAGGTAATTTACACAGTTTTCAAAGGTGACTCCCTCACTGAAATGACCAAAGTGTGCCATGGCACTCATTCCACACCCTGGAATCTCTTGGAAGGCCAAGCTCTCCTGATGCTGTGCATGCATTGATCACACCTCAACCACAACAGCTGGGGATGATAAAACCATCCAGCCTGGATGGATGGAACCAATAACAAGGAAAATGAGTGTGGACTCAGCAAACCGTTTGGATACAATAACACGTAATTAAGCTTTTGCAAACACCAATCCAGCCCACTGCTGATCCCTGAGAGCTGGCACTGCTCCTGAAATCAACAGCACCCTTGGGACACAAAAAGAGCTGCACAGGGTTTGAAACTGGGTTAAAAGGGAAGAAAAAGTCACCAGCATGGAAAGAAGAAGTATCTAACCTTGTTAACAATAACCCTATTGGAGGGCAAGGAATATTCTGTATCAACTCTCCCCGGGAAGGAACAAGACAACAGAGGGGCTTGCTCCAAAAAGGAATGCACAGATTTATGATGGAGGCTCCACACTGAACTGCCCCAAGAGCTGCCCCATGAGGTCTTTTACACACAAGGAACGCTCAATTCAAACTTCAGTTTCACGAGTTCTGATGATATCCTATAATCCATTTCCAGTTTTTCCACCTCCCTATCACGAGACGATGTGCTGCCTCTTCGAGCATAACTACATAGAAAGCTTTCAACTCCAAAGGCCTAAAAAAAAAAAAAACAAAAAAAAAAGGATAGAGGAACTAAAATCACTATTTTTGTTCTGTCTATTTGGAGACTTAACTTTACACTTGGACTCGTGCGGTCAAGCGGAGCAGTCTCAGCCACGGGAAGCAGGAGGGCTGAGCTGGGAGTGAAAAGCCTCTTGTAACCCAGCAGCAACAAAACAGGCTGTCAGCTCTCAGCCCGGGATGGCTCACAAACCCCTGCTGACAGCTTTCCAGGAAGCCAGACTGTTGCAGGAAGCAGAATGGCGCACGTCCACAATGCACAGCAACCCCCATTGAGCCACCCAAAAAACAAGGCAGGACTTTGTGGGCCAGCACGTGTTCTTCACAGCCGGGGAGCCCCCATCATCCTTGCGGGACACCACGGCAGCTGCAAATAGTTTTAAAAATTGTTTAAAAAAAGGCACTGAGTCGTTGACCTCAGATATATTACATGTGGCTTGGAATTGTAACTAAGGGATTTCTGAACAGGCTGCCAGAGTGTGGCTGCTCCATCCCTGGAGTGTCCAAGGCCAACAAATCCCACTGAGATGGGAGAGGGAGAATCCAGATTTCTAGAACACCCAAATTCATCACCTGCTCAACCCTGACCCCAGGCTCAAGCTCATCACCCCTCTGCACCCCGGACAATGAATACTGCACACAGTGGGACACAGGGAAAAAAAATACTCCATCACGTTTTTTTTTTCAGCACTTTCTGCGCACTTAGAAAAAAACACAGGTGTCTCTCTTCGCACAAAGCAGCCTTGGCCCTGTCAAAGAACAAATCCAAGAAGCTCGTTTGGGTATTGTCCCCTGCAATTGTTTGGAGGCACTTTGGCCTCCCACATAACATTCCAACTCCAATTTATAATACCTCGGTGCCATTTTCTTTTGCACTTCCCACGCTCGTTAATATTACGTTTTGACATTCTAAGCTTTACGGATGCAACAGAAGCAGAATGGATCGAGCTTAAAAATAGCCTGCAGGAGACGAGCTGGAATAGCTGGGAGCAGCCACCCGTGCCTGAGCTTGGCCCGTGTTGGGGAAGATGACAGAGCCAGGAGATGGAAGAGTGGCTGGGGTGTGAGCTGGAACCCACGCGGTGTGGATGAGCAGGAGGAAAACTGGGAATGGGGACGGATGGGACAGGGATAGGATGGGACAGGATGGGGACAGATAGGACAGCGATGGGACAGATTGGGAACAGGATGGGACAAGGGATAGGAGGGGGACAGTGATTGGGACAGCAACATGGGGGACAGCGATGCGGACAGGATGAGGACAGGATGGGGACAGATGGACAGGATAGGGACAGGGATGGACGAGGATGGACAGGAATGGGGCCAGGGATGGACAGGATGGGGGATGGGGACAGGATGGGGCAGGGTGGGACAGCAAATGGAGAACAGGGATGGGGACAGGAGGAGCAGGATGGGGATGAGGATGGGACGGAATGGGACAGCAATGGAGACAGGATGGGGACAGGATGGATAGGATGGGGACAGGATAGGGACAGGAGGTGGCAGGAATGGGGACGGAGGGAACCGGGATGGAGATGAGGATGGGATTTTGGGATTGGATGGACGGGGATGGGGACAGGGATTAGAGGGACAGTGCATGGGATGGCCGGATTGGGAAAGGATTGGACAGATTTTGGAGACAGGGATGGGACAGGGATGGGACAGAGATGGGACAGGATGGACAGGGATGGGACAGGGATGGACAGGGATGGAATGAGGATTGACAGGGATTGACAGGGATGTGGAGTAGGGCAGGGATGGGGATAGGCTTGCCGTCCTTCACGCTTTTCACGGGAGCTGCTTTGCAAAACCCCATTCACCTTCAGGCTGGAGCTTGCAGGAGCCCAACCCGTCCACCAGCTCAGGACATGAGCGTTGTTGTTAGCTCTGAGAGAGCAATTGACATGATTATTTTTATACAATTGTGGTTGTCGATATATATCTTTCAATTTTTAGCCTTCTGACACTCTCAGCCTCGTCGAGGTTTCACATGGGGATGACCACAGTTCTCCTCCTATCTACGCTACTGCCAGTCTATTAACAATAGATCTGCCATAATTTTAAGACCCCCTGTGTCGTTACACCTTAGCATTCATCAGAAGTCTTTGATTGGCTCCATCTCTATTAAACCGAGAAGCGCTGCTTGTTTCACTCCCCCAATTGCTATAAGTGTGTGTGTCAATACTCTCTCCCAAGCATGTTGTTCTTATGTGGTACGGACTCTCTCTATTACATTCCTATTCGCACACTACAGTTCCACGCTCGATCAAGGCCTTGTGTGCCATATCAACAACATCTAGGCACTGTGACCATCTACCCTGCGGCAACCTGTGTCCGTCGTCACAACTACCAGCGCCTTTCACCTCCTCTCTAGATCAGTGCGTGTATTCAGTCTAGCAGTTCGTCTCATCCTACTGGCAGCATAGTGCGGCATCTCCATTTCCTAGCCAGCCTGTTGCCTACCTTCCACTATTTCCAGACCTTGAGATTACACACACGCACCATCCTCTGTTGTGGTCAGCCAGTGCTGTCTCTGCGAGTTACCCGCTGCTTTCTGTTCCTACACCCAAGTCGAGCACTGTTTGTCGCCCCTCTATGCAGACCTCTAGTGTATCACACACCAACTAGCCTGCCTAGTGTGCCCTCTAGACCTGTGCAACAACCAGACAGACCTCTCGTCACACACACACCATAGATAATTCACTACCAGCAGCCTCTACAAATACACACCCAGACAAGACACTGTACAACACACAGACAAGCCATATGATCAACACCCAAAGCAGCCCACAAAGTGGCCCACCCACCAGTTTGTCTGTGCCCACCAACATGCCGCACATAATAGCGCAGCGCACTTCTCGACCTTAGTTTAGGATTGCCTTGTGTTCCACGCTTCCCATTCGAGTCCTGTGGGGTGTCTATTCCCCAGCAGCCTGTGCCCCGAATGCTCCAGTGGGTCCCGCCCCGTGTCGGAGCTCGTAGTATCCTTACTTAACCCTCAGCTCTCTGAGTTAAGTACACACTCCACTTAGCTGCTGTCACCCCACCTAGTATATGTGCCAGCCCCATAGCTGTGCGCCAGCGCTATCTAGTCCTTGTTGGCTCCACCTAGTGCTTTGACTCATTGATAGGGCACCATCTCGCGCTTATGTCCTCCCGTGTGCCACCCCTGCATAATGCTCTGCCGAAGAGCTCGCGACAATCGCAGGCCTGGGTGCAGGAGACTTAACAGCCAGTGTCAGTGTTGCCACCCGCAATTTTCGCAGTTCAGCATCGAGATATGCCGCTCATTCAAAGGTCGTACTTGATAGTGAAGTGTTGCAGCCATTCATGTCAGCAAATTTCCGCACTAGTTCTCACCGTCCACACACAGGCTCCTGTGTCTCATCGCCTCTCCCTTCTTTCTGTGGGTGCATATTTCCCATCTCGTACTAATGTTGAGACAACGTGGGATATGGACGAGTAATGTGAGCGATATACACATCTAGGTGTCGTCATAATGTGTTAATGCCGCACCGAGATGTGAAGCGGACTTATCTTCGATCTTTTGTGGAAAGGGGTGTTAATTTCCAACAACAAACTCAGACAATTCCACATGAACCTTTCGTACTTCTCGTGTTTGTAGTGCTGCTCGTGCCCAAGGTGTTATCGAGCTCTTTCCCAGATTCCTACTCACGCTCCCTTTGCAATTGAGATATCTGTGGCTCTACTGGAAAGTATTTCAATTAGCCAAGAAACAAGCTCTTCCCATTCCTCCACAACCTGCGCAGTTGAGGGACTTGTAGTGGTGCGGCTCTGTGGTGTAGTCGACTAATACTCTCAGTTTATGAAACACAAAAAATTATCCCAGCCATTGGGCATCATCCCATTCCGCACTCTCAGGTGATTCCCAAATCCGCCAATAGGTGTTAAAGAGATCCCGTGATGCTTAGTAGTTCCTTTTATTTCCCAAGTGAAGTTAGCCTTGGCATAGCATGGGATATCTAAACTAATTGCCCTACAAGAGTTGGATTGTATTGAAGAATTCTACGGAGAACAGACTACATATCCCACCACCTTGCCAATCCAATGTTTGGTGATAAGATAATCCGCCAATCCATTCCAATGATAAGTGTGTGACACATTAGAGGTTGTGCACATAGTGAGCTGGTGGTGCTGGGGGTGTGTATATCTGCTCCTGTTTAATGACAGATTAATAGCTATTCGATAAAAGGCAAGTACGACCAGGAAATTAAGAATCTTTCTCCCCTCCAATCTCTAGCGGCGGATAATTGGACTCCCAGTGAGGAGAGAGCATGAATATACAGATTTGCTTCTGTTGATATTTGCCATTGATTAGTTGCCTTAATTGAGTGTGGATGGAGACAGAGTGTGATGCCAGATAGTGATCTTACTGACCCGACACACCCCATCTCACCTCCCATACCCTGAACCTTGTCCCTCGATAGGTGATCTCCTTCATCAATTTGGATTCTTCAGACCTGGCGATATATTTGAACAGGGAAAGGAACAGTAAATGGAAATTTGAGAATATTATTCTGGTGTCTCGTGTGTAATATTATAACTTAGCAAGCTCCAATAATTGAATCAGGCCTCGCTGATCTGGTGACTTCCTTAGGTACCTGATTGCTTTATTTTTCGCATCACCTAAGATAGAAGAGGCTCCTTTATTGAATTTAAAGTCTGGATACATCTATATGGACACAATATTACATCAGGTATAGTGCTTGTAAATATATATGACAATTTTTGAGAAGCTCAAGACAAGATGTGTGTGACAAAAGGGCCTATATCCAAATAGGCCCAGTGAATTCTGTCGCATGCAGCAAATTTTCAGTATACTTAAATAACTCCGCGACAATGGTGAAATACAAGATGCCCCCAAGTGTCACAATCTGGCTCACAAGTGAGGTGCAAGACCCATAATGACCCTGGAATCTCCGTCTCCATGTCATTGAGAATGGCTGAAGGATAGTGAATCTGCTGCCAGGCCTGGCTGGGAAGGGATGTGGATCCCTGCAGAGGCCACAGCTCTGGGGCAGCAGGGATGGCACAGGAGCCACCCCGGAGAGACAAGGGGATGTGCTGTGCCGCCGATCTCTAGTGGGTACAATATGGCATGCACACCCAGTCAGACCTGATTGTACTGGGTGTGGCAAGAATTGGCCATACAGGAGCCACCCCGGTTAAATGCAGAGTTTCTGAGGTCCTAGTTTCAGGTTTAGCTATCCCGCAGGCAGGACAGGGCGCACCGACCTCTTGGTTGCCACCTGTCTCGCTTGTGCGTGTACACTGTCTGCTCCCACAGCAGCATTTGACACATAGATGTCTCTATCCTTGGGTACATGAGCCACCACAGGGCAGGGACTTAGGGGCAGCATTCTGGGGCAATTACAAGAAGATAAAAACATTGAGGCCACGCCAGCGTGCAAGGTCATATTAAAGCCACTTCTGTTGTGACAAACAAGAGACCAATCCATGTGGAGGTTGACTGTCTCTGAGGGCATGGGGAACCACGAACCCATCCACTCACGTCAGTGTAGTCCTCGAAGGGACACTAGCAGGGTTAACATGAAATGCCGCCAGGCCCAGCCACCAGGATCAGGAGCCAGTGAGGATACTGCTCTGGGGGCCTCGGCGAGAAAGAGTCCCAAGACTGAATTCCCTAGCCCTGCCGACGGGAGCTCTGGGGCATTGTTTGGTGACCACTGATGTCGCCCCATCTCGGAAGTTCGAGCCACGGAAGTGTTTAGGCAAGGCTCGTTGGGAGAGCCACCACTCAGCGATGCATGTCAGAGGCGCACCCGCCGGCAGTGACTGTGTTCTGGGCGCACATCGTCCGGCGTCTATCAAAAAGGTAGGCCCCACCCACCGATTAGCGTCTTTGACATTTTGGCTACAGACTCGCCCCAGTGGGCAGGGAGCCTCAGCTGCACGACACCCTAGGTCTATCGTCAGGCGTATCCTAAGCCCCCAGGCTTCTACCGGGCCTAGACTTCATGGTGGCGGCATTTTGGGATATCTCATTGTAGGCCACCCCAGGCAGTGCCAGCAGAGTCATTGTAGCCATGCGTGTGAAGAGCCCCACATGAGTCCACCAGGATGTAGCGTTCTTGCAGGGGCATTACAGGTGAACGTAAGAGACACACCAATAGGGGGGGATCTAAGATCGAGTGTGTGCCAATGCGTGTTGCCGACACTCGGTGTGCTATGACGCCAACCGCCAGAGGCAGCTCGTTCCGTGGTGTACTCCACTTAGGGAGACTCCCACTCTCTAGACTTCACACGCCAGGCATACATTTTCTTGGAAGTGGTGCACTCTGGCCCCGAGCCCACACCCAGAAGACGACGTGCACCCTCCCCAGTACTCCCACGATAGCCGCTGCCCTTATGCTTCTCTGAGTTGGAGACGAAGGTGTCAAGGGTGCGTGGAGATAGAAGGCATCTTCCTAAAGCGGCTTTCCAAGAAGATCTGTATATGATGGATTTTCCAACTTTCATCATAAACACTCCTTCCTCTCTCTCAACTCCTTTTGGGTGTCTCTCTACCCCTCCAATTTCTAGCTGTGCTGGGTCGAGCTGTCTGCATTGGTAGCCCATATTGTGGTGAGTGCCATAGGGTCGCAACCATCGACCTGTGAAGGTGCCCATGTGCCAGGACAGCCAGGATGGACAAGGAGGTGACAGGACAGCCAGGATGGGCAGGGGTGCCAGGACAGCCAGGATGGGCAGGGGGTGCCAGGACAGCCAGGATGGCACAGGAGGTGACAGGACAGCCCGGATGACAAGGAGTGAAGGCGCCAGATGGCAGTGGGTACCAGGACAGCCAGGATGGGCAGTGGGGTGCCAGGACAGCCAGGATGGGCAGGGGTGCCAGGACAGCAGGATGGGCAGGGGGGTGACAGGACAGCCTGGATGGGCAGGGGATGCCAGAAAAGCCAGGGTGGGCAGGGGTGCCAGAAGCAGGATGGGCAGGGAGCAGGACAGCCAGATGACAAGGAGGTGAAAGGACAGCCAGGATGGGCAGGGACGCCCAGGACAGCCAGCGTGGGCACAGGAGTGCGCAGCCAGATGGCAGGGTGCCAGGACAGAAGCAGGCGATGGGCAGGGGGAGTGCCAGGAAGCCAGGATGGCACAGGAGTTTTTTACCAGGACACCACGGAATGGGCAGGGAGTGCCAGGAACAGCCAGGGGGGGAATTTCCAGTCTCCATCCTTGGGAGGCTCAAACCCGCCCTGGTCCCAGCCCTGAGCGCCCTGGGGTGGCCCAATTTGGGACAGGCTTTGGGGTCACAATGCCCCGGGTTCCTGTCCCACGTTTTGTGGTTCCGGTGTCCCCAGAGCGGCTGAAGGAGGTGGTGAAGGGTCTGGAGCAGCTGAACCGCAGCGGGAGGTGGACGTGGCTGCTGCACCACGGCGAGAGCGGAAGCCCCCCTTTTCCGAGGAGACCTTAGGTGTGGCTCCATCTGGGGAATGGGGGATTTGGGATGGAGCAGTGGATTTGGGATAGAATGGTGGGATTTGGGATCTGGAGAGTGCAGGGTGTGATCCCAGATTCTGGACAGTCCAGGATGTGATCCCAGATTTGGGAGAGCCCAGGGTGTGATCCCAGATTTGGGATGTGGACAGTCCTGGGTGTGATCCCAGATTTGGGATCTGGAGAGTGCAGGGTGTGATCCCAGATTTGGGAGAGCCCAGGGTGTGATCCCAGATTTGGGATGTGGACAGTCCTGGGTGTGATCCCAGATTTGGGATCTGGACAGTCCAGGATGTGATCCGAGATTAGGGAGAGTTCTGGGTGTGATCCCAGATTCGGGAGAGTCCTTGGTGTGATCCCAGATTTGGGATCTGGACAGTCCAGGATGTGATCCCAGATTTGGGAGAGTCCTTGGTGTGATCCCAGATTTGGGATCTGGAGAGTGCAGGGTGTTATCCCAGATTTGGGAGAGTCCTTGGTGTGATCCCAGATTTGGGATCTGGAGAGTCCTGGGTGTGATCCCAGATTTGGGATCTGGAGAGTGCAGGGTGTTATCCCAGATTTGGGAGAGTCCTTGGTGTGATCCCAGATTTGGGAGAACCCAGGGTGTGATCCCAGATTTGGGAGAACCCAGGGTGTGATCCCAGATTTGGGAGAACCCAGGGTGTGATCCCAGATTTGGGAGAGCCCAGGGTGTGATCCCAGATTTGGGAGAGTCTTGGGTGTAATCCCAGATTTGGGATCTGGAGAGTCCTGGGTGTGATCCCAGATTTGGGATCTGGACAGTCCAGGATGTGATCCCAGATTTGGGAGAACCCAGGGTGTGATCCCAGATTTGGGATCTGGACGGTCCTGGGTGTGATCCCAGATTTGGGAGAGTCTTGGGTGTGATCCCAGATTTGGGATCTGGAGAATCCCTGGACAGCAGGATGGGAACATGCCTGATGGGGCGGGGGAGGAGCAGCCTCGGCCACCCCAAACCCCGCTCAGCGACAACAGAACCATCCCAGACCATCCCCGGATCACAGAACCACACCCAAATCATCCCCAGACCATCCCCAGATCACAGAATCATCCCAGATTATTCCCAGCTCTCATCCCAGATTTATCATCTGCTCCCATCCCACATTTGTTATCTCGGCCATTTCGCAATCCGCCACATGGCACCCATATTTTACCAGATAACAGAACCCATCCAGATTATTCCCGCTGCTCCTCCTTATGGTCTATATCCCCCATTCTCACCCCCCAGGATTTATTCACTCTTACTCACCATTCACCAACATTTATTCCCCAGTTCCACATCCCAGATTATCCCCATTTCCCATCCCATATTATTCCCAGATAACAGAACCATCCCAGATTTATTCACTTCTCCCATCCCAGATTTGTATACTTTCACTCCCCCACAAGTTCTATTCACTCCTCTACCCCAATCCGCCCGGTTTTATTTCTCAGCTCCCCTCACCTCCAAATTTATCCCCCAGCTCGCCATTCCCAGATTTTATTTCACTCTCTCCCATCCCGACTCTTTATATCACGTTCTCCCATCCCACATTTAGTTCACTGCTCTCCCTATCCTGGTTATTTCTCAGCTGCCCATCCCCACATATTTATTGTCCCCATTTCCATCCCTCGATTTATTCCCAGCTTCCCATCCCCAGATTTATCCCCATTCTTCCCAAACCAGGTATTATCTCAGCTTCCCACCCAACATGTTTATCCCAGTCCATTCGCCTCCTCCCTTATCCCAGCTCCCATCCCAGATTTATCCCCACCTCCCAGCACCATTCCCAACCAGCGGCTGGGATGGAAGCAGAGCCCATCCCAGTCAAACCCAGCACACCCTGGAGCTGCCTGGAACGGGGGAATTCTGTCATTTCCAATCCATCCAGTGACACAAAACTCCCCGAGGCTGGAAAATTCCCTGGAAGGGCCGGTCCCACCCTCTCGTCCCACGGTGCTTCTCCCTTCCCTGGGTAACAGGACCTGCGAGCGGGACAGGCCCTGGACCCTGGGCCCTCGGTTGCTCTCTTGTTTGCAGGGCGCCGATGGCCCGGAGGGAGCAGCTGCATTGCTCCGCCGCGTTAGATGGCCAGGGAATGTTGGTTATTTGCTGGCGGAGCTCCTCGCCCCTTCTCCAACCGGGCTGCGTATCTCTGGCTGCGGAGCTCCCAGGCGCTCTCTCCGCAAGGAATTTGAGCGGAAGCTCCGCTGTCCCTTTCCCTCCACGGCTGCGACTCTGTTGGCGTTCCTCGGAGCTCCAAGCAGCGGCGGATATTTGGCGGGGCCAGTGTGCTTGCTAACCCTTTCCCCACGGACTGCCGAACTACTGCTCCGAACGCTCCAGCAGAGCGTTCACTGAGCCTGCTGGAGCCCTGACACCCGCGACGCGAATCTCTGTGCAGAACATCCCAGCGCTGCCTTTGGTGAGCGCCCGCTTCGCCGTGTATCTCACAGGTAACGGGATCCCAGAGCCCTCCGGGTCTGGAATTGCCCTGGGAAGGGATCAAAAATTCCCTTTTTCCTGCCATTCCTGCAGGAATCGCTTGTTTAAGGGATGGGGCGGGTGCGAGCGGTGAAAAGCAAACGGGTTTTTGGAGGTCTCCTTAATCCCAGCGGGTTTTGGAGCCTGGGGGTGGTTTCCTGGTAGGATTTGGGGAGATTTCCCACAGATTTGGGACCAGCTTCATTTGTTGGAGTTAACGGAGCTGCTGCTGCTCCTTCCCTTGCAGAAAATCCCAGCGACAGCAGGGAGATGCTGGAAAGCAAAGGAATTCTCGTGGCTGACGTCAACACCTTCCTGGGGACGGTGCAGAAAGTGGCTGCTCCCTTCAAACGGAGCTACTGGTGAGGGGAAAGCTCGGGATCCATCCCAAAAAGCCGGGAGCAGCTCCAGGTTGGCTGTGGGATGGGACTGAGTGGAGATTTGGGATCTGCCGGCGCCCAGGGCTGGATCCTGGAGCTGCAGCAGCCGGGAGAGCTGCCAGGAACGGGAAAAGATCCGGTGCTGACCCCCGGCACTGGCCAGGGGGAGCCGGGCACTGACCGGGCACTGACCGGACACTGAGCCGGGCACTGACCGGGCACTGACCGGACACTGAGCCGGGCACTGACCGGGCACTGACCGGACACTGAGCCGGGCACTGACCGGGCACTGACCGGACACTGAGCCGGGCACTGACCGGGCACTGACCGGACACTGAGCCGGGCACTGACCGGGCACTGACCGGACACTGAGCCGGGCACTGACCGGGCACTGACCGGACACTGAGCCGGGCACTGACCGGGCACTGACCGGACACTGAGCCGGGCACTGACCGGGCACTGAGCTGGGCACTGAGCTGGACACTGACCGGGCACTGACCGGACACTGAGCCGGGCACTGACCGGGCACTGACCGGACACTGAGCCGGGCACTGACCGGGCACTGACCGGACACTGAGCCGGGCACTGACCGGGCACTGACCGGACACTGAGCCGGGCACTGACCGGGCACTGACCGGGCACTGAGCCGGGCACTGAGCTGAGCACTGAGCTGGGCACTGAGCTGAGCACTGAGCCGGGCACTGACACTGAGCTGGGCACTGACCGGGCACTGACCGGACACTGAGCCGGGCACTGAGCCGGGCACTGAGCTGGACACTGAGCCGGGCACTGAGCCGGGCACTGACCGGACACTGAGCCGGGCACTGACCGGGCACTGACCGGACACTGAGCCGGGCACTGACCGGGCACTGACCGGACACTGAGCCGGGCACTGACCGGGCACTGACCGGACACTGAGCCGGGCACTGACCGGGCACTGACCGGACACTGAGCCGGGCACTGACCGGGCACTGACCGGACACTGAGCCGGGCACTGACCGGGCACTGACCGGACACTGAGCCGGGCACTGACCGGGCACTGACCGGACACTGAGCCGGGCACTGAGCCGGGCACTGAGCTGGACACTGAGCTGGGCACAGAGCTGGACACTGAGTTGGACACCGAGCTGGACACTGAGCTGGACACCGAGCTGGACACCGAGCTGGACACCGAGCTGGACACCGAGCTGGACACTGAGCTGGACACTGAGCCGGGCACTGAGCCGGGCACTGAGCCGGGCACTGAGCTGAGCACTGAGCTGGGCACTGAGCCGGGCACTGACTGGGCACTGAGCCGGGCACTGAGCCGGGCACTGAACTGGGCACTGACTGGGCACTGACCGGGCACTGACCGGGCACTGAGCCGGGCACTGACACTGAGCTGGGCACTGAGCTGGACACTGACCGGGCACTGACCGGACACTGAGCCGGGCACTGACCGGGCACTGACCGGACACTGAGCCGGGCACTGACCGGGCACTGACCGGACACTGAGCCGGGCACTGACCGGGCACTGACCGGACACTGAGCCGGGCACTGAGCTGGGCACTGAGCTGGGCACTGACTGGACACTGAGCCGGGCACTGACCGGGCACTGACTGGGCACTGAGCTGGACACTGAGCTGGGCACTGAGCTGGGCATTGACTGGGCACTGACCTTTGGGACACTGAGCTGGGGACACTGAGCTGGGGACACTGAGCTGCAGCGAGATGGCAGCTGATACTGCGGCACTAGACTCGGCACTGGGAGCTGGGCACTGAGCCTGGACTCGACTACTCTGGGCCCACAGACTGCGCACTCGAGTCCTGTTTCCACAGTCGAGACCACATGGAGCCTGGGCACTGACTGTTGGGCACTGGAGCTGAGGCATCTTGAGCCTGTGGTCACCTAGAGACATGTGAGGCTCCACCACTCGATCTGACTGCGTGTCCCGGACACTTTAAGAATGCTGGCCACTGTGGCTGTCTTTCCCCAGGGCACTGATTCAGCTGCGAGCTGTGCTCTGTACACTGAGCCTGAGGCCCACTGTACTATCTTGATTCCGCTGTGGCATCCTTTTATGTTCTGCTTTTGGCATACTTGTTTAGTCTGAGGCACACACATGGACACTCGAGCTGACTTGGCACTGACCGGTTGTGAATCTAGAAACTTGGGGGGCACATCTACTGCTCTCTGCATTGGTGACAGCTATAAGCCGCACGAGGACTGTGGCACCGGTTTGGGTGTCCCGGAACTCCAGGGGACGGTGCCAGCATCCGTCAGGATCCGATTGTCCCGATCACCCAGGGAAGGAGCAGACGGGACCAACTGCCAGTGCCAGCAGGGTGGGGTTTGTTGGATGGTGAATACGAGACAGAGACACAAAATGGGTGAGGGGACAGAGAATGAGGGACACATCTCCATCCCTGGATCCCAGGATGTTCCGATGGTGCTCTCCAGCTGCTCTTCCCGGCGGGGATGGTTTGGTGATGGTTCCCCAGGAAAGCTCAGGATTTCTGCTGCTCTCTCGTGGATGGATCCCTTTCCCTCAGCCTTGTCCGTTATCCCCAGACCCGACTGAACAATAGGATTTTATCTCAGCACCTTCACTTTCAGCCCAAAGCCCCACTCAGGGACTTCAGGGACCCTTCTTTATGCAGTTTTTTTTTTGTTAGATTCATTTAGACCAAACTTTGCCTTGCTCAACTGAGTATAGCGCTAGAGGAACTTAATTCTTATATCTGACGTCTTCTGGATGAGGTGAGGAAGAAATTCCAGTCTCTGACACCGCCCCTGTGGATCCCTGGGGGTGGGGCTGGAGCTCTGCACATCGATCCAATTTAAAGGTGGGAAATGTGAATCCTTCTGGGATTCACTCCCTGCCACAGTCATGCACAGGTGAGCTTCTGCTAACGGTACAGGTCAATTATTGGAATGTTTTCCAGTGTTCGGTGCAGCTGCAAAAAGGAATTTCCCAAAGTTTACTTGAAGGTTAGGAAGTCGAATAATCCGTTTTCCACGTGGCGTTCGCTGTTCAGGCCCTGCCGGGCTCACACTACATTTCATCATTTCAGCTCTGCCTCCCGGTACCGTTTCCCCGCTGGGATCGCGCGTTCCAGCGGTGGAATTGCTGTAAATAGCCGGGAGCCGGGAGGCAGAAACAAAATAAGCTCTAATTTATGGGGCTGGGATGGAAACTCCCCCGAGCCCCCGTCCCCGAGCCACCCGCTCCGCCCAGGGTCCAGCGAGCGATTCTTCGGCTTTTTTTTTTTTGAAGAACAAGAACCGCCGAAGGCCGCTTGTACAGGATGAACTTTATATTTTGAACAAGGAGATCTTGATTAATACCCATTTAACTCTTTGTAAAATGCAATCTAATTTTCCATCGTCGGGCTCTGCTTTCTGGAAGAGGGATCCAGCCCTTTTTCCAGCTGGTGGTTTTCCGCCTGGGTACAGTTAGGCCCTGGGGAAATCACAAGGCGCAGGGATGATGGATTCTCGCATTCGTGCTCCTCAACTGAACGAGGGCCGGAGAGCCATGGAGGGAGCTTAACCACGCGCGTTGACCAGCTAGCGGTAAGGGACATGAGGGAAAATGGAAGGATTTATTTTCACCTGCCCTGGGGCTGTCCTGGTTTGTGGGTGTTGTCTGGAAAGTTCCCCATCGGCTGCTCTGGGCAGTTCCTGGAAGCGCCACCTCGGGAGAGGAAGTGCCAAAAGCCCCGGGTGGGTTCAGCTCAGCTCTGGGATGGCGATAGGATCAAACCCCGGTTCCTGTGCGGGAACGGCGCCTGCTGAGGGGGAGGATGAGCCTCTGCCCCCAGTGAACCTGCAGAGCTGCTCCGAGGCTTTTCCTGAGCTTTCCTGGCACTGCTGGGTCTGCCCATCCCAGCCAGGGAATTGGGAAGGATCACTCCAATCCAGCATCTCTTATCCCGGCTGGAGAGGGGCCCAAAACGGGAATTACTTATCACTGCTGCCATTTCCAGCTACAGGGAATTGTGTCTGCCCAGAGCAGCAGAGCTGGGAAGCCCAACCACAGAACCAGGAAATGTTTCCCAGCAGGAAATGTTTTCCAGCAGGAAACGTTCCCCCTCAGCCCCGGCAGACAGAGATTCCCTCAGGGATCTCGGCCTGGAGCCGCTGCTCCCGGAACTGCAGTGAATCAGACCAGAGGCCAGGAGTGGTTTCCAGAATTTGGCTTTACTTCGCAGTACAGAAATCATTTGGAGCCTTGAGGAGACACGAGAAGCACAGGCTCTGTCATGCCGATACCGCAGCGCCGTTTGGTCCATCCGAGAAGCCACCGGGGGGGGGACAGAAAATACTTCCACATCTTGCCTGCTCTGTAATTTGTTCTCTCAATTTTATTAAGATTAAAACACAAAGGAGCCTTAGGCACAGCTGTGTCCCAACCGATGTAAACGGGTTTAGAGAAGCTTAAGTGGAGGTTAAGTTCTGTGCCCAGAACGAAGCCAACATTTGCTGCTACAATAGGTGTGGGCTTTGTCCATGATACAACTTTGCCACAGAGTTAAGATTGATGGGAGAGAGACTTTAGGGATGCTGTCCACAATAATGGAGTGCTCAGTTTCTATTTTCCTTGATAATCAGGTTTGAGTGACATCAGCGTCACAGCTACGAGCTCACCAGAAGCACAGGATCGTGAAGGATGTTTTACAAATGATTAAAAAGACAAGGTAAGACACAGCTGTCAATGAGTTATTTCAAATCTGCACCCACGTCTACGTCTGCAAAAATAATAATAATATAACCTAAATGTCATCTGGCCTCACGCTTACGAGGTTAGTCAGGAAATCGGTCAGGAATTTGCCAGATTCTGGACAGCAGCCCTACTAGAATGAAATAATTAACACATGATATCCAAAAAGGGAACATTACCAGTGCAGTACTCTTCAATCTCTCAGAGATGGGATTACAAAAGCAGGCCTTACAATATTGAATTTCGTACAGTGTTCATTAAGTTCCTTATATATTCATATTAGCCGATTTAAATTTCTCCTAATTAGAGCCTCTCATTACTGCTGCTCCTCCTCGCCGTAGATGTCGTTTTTCTTGCGTTTCATCTCCTCGAAGTCGAACTCTGATCCCATCATCCTCTTGTAGATGTCTTTGATGTCGTCGCACGTCGTCTCGAAGTGGGTGGTGGCGTCGTAGGTGCGCGAGATGAAGATCTGGGGGGAGGGGACAAATGTTGGAGCCCCGAGCCGGGGCCGCTCCCCTCCCAGCCCTACTCAGCCCGCGCACGCATCCTTGGCATCTCTTGGTTCCAGGTTTCTGGTCGGTGTTGATGCTAAAAACATGGTGTCGACTGCGCATTACTGTCATGGAAACGATCTACCTGCCCAACGGATAAAAATAATGGTTCAGGATGGCACCATACGTCTCGCATATTTCGGCCAGCAGAGCACTGACTCAGAAGGAAGCTGTCCAGCTCTTCGAGCTACGGGCCTGTCGCGTGACAATTGCTCTCCACAGGACGTGCGACTTGGCTGCACTTCGCATGTGCTTCTGGCCAAGATGTCCAGAGGCTTGGATTCGCAAAGCTACATACCTCTCTGACTTTCTCTCGGTGCTCCCTTCGCGGTCTCCACGGTGGTGCTGGCGATGCAGGTATTTTAACTTCCCTGCCCTGACCCAGCACAGCCATTCCCTCTGGTCCCACAGGGGCTATTTGCTCTGACCCACGTGGCCAGTGTCCCACCAGTGTCCCCAGGTGTCCTGTACACTCAGGGGGTTTCCTAAATTTCTGACCTCACGTTGATTCTCAACCTTTCCTTGCTCAGTTTTCTTAAAAAACAGGCACCACCCAGCACAATTCTGGTGCAGAACATCCCTGCTGAACTCCAGCATCAGCCCAGATCTTTCCAGACCAAAAAAATCATCAGGGAAGGATTTTTCCCACTGTCTGAAGTTAGAAGGAACCTCTGGAGCAGCTGAACAGCTCTTGTGGGGGGCTCCTCTCTCTGCTTTTATTTATCCTTTAACACACTCATCCATCACCCGGCTATTTCCGCGCTGCAGCAAGTCCCTCCATTTCCGATCAGATTTCTATATACATTCAGCTCCTATTAATCATAATCTACAATGGGAAGATAAAAATGCTCAGATGAATTCTGATTATGGGATTAGACTGTGGCAGACGAAGCAGCCCTAGGACACCCGGACAGCTCAGCGAGATGTACACACTGCTCAGCCCTCCTTTCACAGCTCAACAGCTGGATTCCCTTCCAAATTAATCACCTCTGTCATTAAATCTGATCTTTCAGAGTTAAGCTTTACAAACCTTTTTTCCTTCCTTTTTTCTTTTTAACAACACTATTGATAAATGGATTGTTTGCTAAGTAAGTAAGAGCTATTAACACCATTGAAAAATCACTGTGGTGTTTGACTCTCTCTTTGCCAAGAGGGAGATTCAGATTATTGTGATTTAGACAATTCTGAGGCAGAGATGGTCAGGGCACAACTGTCAGGGCACAGGGGCCAAGGTGCTGGGCAGCACTGAGCTCTGCAGGGGTGGCACCTGTGACCCAGGGTGGATCATGGCACCTCTTTGGGATGGCACCTTTTGTGCTGCCTGTCCTGGAATGGCCCTACTCACACCCCCAGGGCAGCCCCTGTCCCTGCCAAACCCAAACCTGGCTGTGCTGGCAGCCACAGAACCAGCAGAGCTGCCTGGGGGCTCTGCACTCTCCACGGCAGGCAGATGAAATCATAAATTTATAATACAACATTACTTCAATTTTCCTCTTCATTTACTGCTGCAGGGCCCAGCTCTGCTCGAACGACTCGAAGGCTGATCCCTGTGGGGACACTGCCCAGCTGAATTTCAGTGCCCACGTGGATGCTTCATTGAGCAGATTTATGGCCACGCAGACCCACCCAACATTGCCATGAGCTGCCATCCTCATCCTGCACTGAGCACCAAGCACTTGATTTGCCTCAGCAGTCCTGGGGAATGATCAATCCCTTCTATTATCCCTTGTTGCCATACCAAAAATCCGAGTTTTGACCGGACCACCTCCTTCAAAGAAGACTCTGCAGTCCGTGGAAGCAGAACTCAAACCAGCAATCACACCACTGCTGCCACCCAGATCCTGTCCAGGCTATGGAAATGGCTTTTCATTTTAAAATCTGGTGATGGGGTGGACAAAATCCATTGTCAATGTGGGAACACTGAGCACACAGGGGACAGGGGACCTTTGCAAAATGAGTTCAAATATTCCAGTAAATGCAAGAAAGTTGTCTCCAAATGTTGCTCTGAGTTGCAGCTGTGACTCCACTGAACAGTGTCTGGTGGAAAAAGGAATGACTTTCTCTGAAGGACACGAGCTTCTGTGATGCATGAGCTCAGCCTGCCCAGACTGAGCGTGTGCAGAGCACAGAGCCCTCCAGACACCTCCCAAAATCCACATTCCCATGGCACATCGCTCCGAAATTAGGGGTGTAAGCGTTGGGGTCTGAGTGCTCCCACATCCGGAGGGGTTTGCGAGCTAAAAAGAGCCCCATTTTAACATTAAACACCAGCAGGATGTTTAAATTAAACACCAGCCCATCACCCAGAGAAATGAGTGCTCCAGAGCTGGGTGTCACCACTGTGGTGTCCCAGACACAGAGAGACCTTCAGATGGGAGGGGAGGTCCTCTCCTGATGCTGCTCCTCTGTTGTTGTCATCTTTTCCCTTTTCTTTTTCAATTTTCAAGCACAGAGAGCACAAAGCTCTGGGGCAACACTGCCATTCCCACGCCCTTGGGTAACAGTGCTTTGATCTGAATGATGGCCAGGTGCCAGGAGGAGCAAAACTGCTCACCAAACTGCTCCCACTCAGCCCCAGATGGGAAAGGGCACAGGGGATCTCTCTGTGAGCACACACGGGGCTGGGAGCAGAGCAGCTCTTTCTGCTGGGAGGGCTGACAGGGAGAGCTGCAGAACCAGACCCACCCTGACCTCTCTGCACACACAGAGAGAGGATCCTGAATGCTCCCGTTCTCCCTGGCACCAGCCTGTCCCACCAGCAGCACAGCCCAGCACTGTCCTGGCAAAAGGCTCTGCCTGCCAGAGTCTGATTCTGATTTTACTCAGAACCAAACCCACCCTGACCTCTCTAAACACAAAGAGAGGATCCTCAACACTCCCGTTCTCCCTGGCACCAGCCTGTCCCACCAGCAGCAGCACAGCCCAGCACTGTCCTGGCACCAGGCTCTGCCTGCCAGAGTCTGATTCTGATTCTGCTGGAGAACCAGACCCATCCTGACCTCTCTGCACACACAGAGAGAGGATCCTGAATGCTCCTGTTCTCCCTGGCACCAGCCTGTCCCACACAGCAGCACAGCCGGAGCCAGCACCATCCTGGCATCAGGCTCTGCTTGCCAGAGTCTGATTCTGATTCTGATTCTGCTGCAGAACCAGACCCACCCTGACCTCTCTAACACAAAGAGAGGATCCTCAACAGCTCCCGTTTCCCTGCACCAGCCTGTCCCACCAGCAGCACAGCCCAGCACTGTCCTGGCAAAAGGCTCTGCCTGCCAGAGTCTGATTCTGATTCTGATTCTGATTCTGCTGCAAAACCAGACCCTGACCTCTCTGCACACACAGAGAGAGGATCCTCAACTCTCCTGCTCTCCCTGGCACCAGCCTGTCCCACCAGCAGCACAGCCCAGCACCGTCCTGGCAAAAGGCTCTGCCTGCCAGAGTCTGATTCTGATTCTGCTCCAGAATCAGACCCACCCTGACCTCTCTGCACACAGAGAGAGGATCCTGAATATTCCTGCTGTCCCTGGCACCAGCCTGTCCCACCAGCAGCACAGCCCAGCACTGTCCTGGCAAAAGGCTCTGCCTGCCAGAGTCTGATTCTGATTCTGATTCTGCTGCAGAATCAGACTCACCCTGATCTCTCTGCACACACAGAGAGAAGATCCTCAATGCTCCTGCTCTCCCTGGCACCATGCCTGTCCCACCAGCAGCACAGCCCAGCACCATCCTGGCACCAGGCTCTGCCTGCCCGCGCTCGCAGAGTCAAAAAAAAACCCTTTCAGAAGAACACTTTAATTTTGCTCCAATCAACCAAATCATCACAGAAGCGGCTGCCTGTGCACCTTTAGACCCTGGCTGCTGCAGGCTCCTTGGGGAGGCTGTGATTAATGAAAAAGACCAACTTCCTTAATAGCTTTGGAGGGAGTCGCTCCCCGCTCCTTCCTTTGGGTTGTCTGGTGCGTTCGTTCCTCCAGTTCCCTCCTCTGCCCATCAACAGCAGCTGGAGAAGGTGACCTTGAACGTGGTTTTTCTGGAAACAGGTGATGCCTTAGGATTTTTGTTTCTCTATTTTCATGCATCTGTTTCTTGTATTCTCTGTACAGCACTAAAACTCTTCTCTCATCTTTAGACAAAACAATTCCTCTCTGAGCTGAATCCAAGGACACCTCCTCCAGAGCCAAATATGGAAACAACAGCAGTTGGGGGAGAAAGTTTGGGGTGGTGACATCATCACCTGTAAAGATCATGGAGAATTAAACCCAATATGTTAATAAGGCAGAACTTAAAAAGGTGAAATCTCGTGACCCGGTGTCCATTTTGGGTGTAGCCTCAGGAGAGGCTTTGTCTGCCCTAATGTACCAGGGGCTGTTAGGCCTGGATTAAAGTTGTGTATTCTCATTCTCTTAACTTTGTCTGGCCTCTATTTCAGATCAGCCTGGTTGATAAGGCATCACAGGTACAGAAATCTTTTCAGAGCAGCTCCAGTCACTCCAGTTCAGTCCAGTTGGGCACAGAACAGAAGGAGAAGGACAGACCTGACCCAGCCTCGATGAGACCCCACGGAACACTCCGCAGCAGCAGTGACAGAACTCTGTGTTTGATAATTTGATGGGTTAATTATGCCCCTCTTCCTGCAGAGATGGGCCCTGCAGCCTTTGAAACCAGGCCTTTCTGACGGCCATCCAGCAGCTCTGCTCTCCTGTGCTGCCATTCCTCTGAGCAGCTCCACTCACAGAGAGCTTCTTTCCTTAATCCTCACAGTTTGAGATGATCCCTTCCCAGAGACACAGCCCTGCTGGGAACAGACTCACACAGCACCCAGGGGCTTGGTTTTCCCTGCAGGACACTGGGGTGGATGTGGCTCCACTCACTCCGTGCCCAGTGCAGGGAAAATGCTCAGACCACACGGTGGAGGATGATGATACTGTGGATTTTCTTGTCTTCCCAGGGTGACCTGAGCTCCCTTTTCCTGCTGCTGGCAGCAGGACTGGCTGGCATGGGGGCACACAGAGCTCCACACTGCACCTCCACCACCCCAGCCTTGGGAAAGGAGGAGAAACAGCAGAAATCCAAGCACACTGGGAACACACAGGTAAAGAAATCGCAGATTGACTAGAGCAAGATAAATATTTTAAGCATAAAATGTGATTTCCAAACACTGCGGAGCGTGGGGACAGCAAAACTGATGATCAGCTGAAATAACCCAATTAGGCATCCCAGAAATGGATGGCTCCAGCCACACCAACAGAAGCACCATTAATTCAGAGATAAAGCAAACATGGCACGAAGCTCTTCCTATCAAATCAAGCAGTGCCTGGTGTCAGAAACCTCTGTGTAACAGCCTGAGCCTTGCAGGAACTGACTGCTCCAACCTGGGGCTCTCAACCACCCCCTGAATCTGCCTGGCAGAGATCAGGGCAGCCCAGATTCCAAGGATGGGTTTTGTGCTCAGTTTTTGGGATCAGCTAAACCCGGGACAGGAAAGTCAAAGTGTCCCAAAGTGGGGACAGTGGCCTGGGAAATGCTCATTGCTGCTGGGGACACCTCCAGATTGCCTTCCCATTTCATGGACACAGGAGGTGACAACTGAGGGAAAGTCCAGGGATACAAAGGGAGCAGAAAGTTTAAAATATATGGTGTTTCACAAAAAAAACCCAACACTGGCAGTGGATTAGCAGCATTTTGGTTGAGGACAGAGTATCCAGAGGTTGTCACATTATATAGAAAGAACTATGTAAGCAGAAACAAATGAGAACCAATTATAACTAAATAGACCTGGTGCACAAATAGAATTTTGCCATTAAATATCATTTATCCCATTTAATTAGTATTTTCTGGACACAATACTCAGGATTAAAATACCATTCCATCTCCTTGGAACTTGTAATTATTGTTGCGACCTGTCCTGTTATGCATCTCCCCGCTTCCTCCATCCATGCCATTTAAGAACCAGCAAGATTTTCAATTATCTGTGCTGAACTGTCAAAGCTACCTTTAAAAGAAGGGGAATAATGTGTGACTCAATTCCTCTAAAAAGGGGGAGAGATCATTTTTAGTCAGAATGAACACACTGCATCTTTCATCATTCTATTTTTGCGAGTAAGAGTAAAACAGGCTATTTAAAACATCCATTTAAATGCAAATTTTTTTTCACTCCACCCCTGCTAAAGTTTTAACCTGGCACCCACACGGGTGCAGGGATTTGCTCACCCCTGTGGTTTAGGGGTTTGAAAATGAGGGAGAGGTGACAGAAATTGGGAGCAGTGGCTGTGGCACTTACCCAACATTCCCATCCCAAGCATAAAAGCGTCCATGGTGTACGGCAATCCACGTGCCCTTCCTCTCGTCCCTGGTGGAAACATCACTTCTTTAGGTTGTGCTTTCTTACATTCTACCTATTGAGCAGAAACACGTACAAATGAGATGCAAATGAATTCCATGTAAATGTCAAACGCAGAACTGATCTACTTAAAGGGGGGGGGAGGTTTATTTTTAGCATCTGCCTCCCCGCACCTCCTCCCCCTCAAAGGTGAACTTCCAGAATAACGTAACCAGATTGAAAAGAGCAAACGTGTGCGTCTCCTGAACCACCCACTGCAACCCCCCAAAGATGACAGAAATGCTGATTGAAGAAGTTGTGTGTTCCTGAAAGGGAACCCAGCACTCGTGGGAGAGGGATGAATGGAGGGAGGGCTCCCGCACGGCTCCGTTGCAATCGATGACAGAAAACGACTCCCAGTGATCGTTACAAAAAGCTCCTTTTAAAATAGGAATAAAGAATCGATATTTCTAGCCAGCAGAAAATTTCTGTAAACCCTATTAATAAAGGATCTGCATTCTTTCACTTTGGGTTACTCCTGCTGCGTTTGGAATCTGCTCAGTGCCACTGGAATCACATGAATTCCCTGTGAGACAGAAACCCAGAGGGACACCAGGACCCCAAATACCCTCTGTGCCCAGGAAAAGGGACAAACACAGCATTTCTCCATGGATTCTTGCTCTGGCACTGCTATCTCACCCCCCCCAGGTTCTGAATCCACAGGTTTGAGCTTTGTGCTTCTTTGTTCTTCTAACGTTTAAATTTTTATTAATTTGCCAGTGTAATTTACACAGTTTTTCAAGGTGATCCCTCCACTCAAATGACCACAAGTGTGCCATGGCACTCATTCCACACCCTGGAATCTCTTGGGAAGGCCCCTGCTCCTGATGCTGTGGCAGCATTGATCACACCTCACCACACAGTGGGGATGATAAAACCCATCCAGCCTGGATGGATGGACAATTAACAGGAAAATGAGTTTGGATTAGCACCGTTTGAAACAATAACACGGTAATTAGCTTTTGCAACCACAATCCAGCCCACTGCTGATCCCTGAGAGCCTGGCACTGCTCCTGATCTCAACAGCACCTGGGACACAAAAAGAGCTGCACAGGGGTTTGAACTGGGATTAAAGGGGAAGAAAAAGTCACCAGCATGAAAGAAGAGTAATTCCTAAGCCTCTGTAAACAAATATACCCCATATGGAGGGCAAGAATATTCTGTTATCCAGACTCTCTCCCTGTGGAAGGAAACAGGACACACAGAGGGGCTGCTCCAAAAAGGAATGCACATGGATTTATGAGGAGGCTCCACACTGAACTGCCCCCAAGAGCTGCCCCATGAGGGTCTTTGTACACACAACTGGACCTCAATCAAACTTTCAGTTCAGCGATTCTGGATATCTTAATCATTTCCAGATTTTTTCCACCTCCCCGTATACGAGGATGTGCTGCACTTTCAGCAGCCTAACAAAGAAAGGTTTAACTCCAAGGCTAAAAAATAAAAAAAAAAAAAGGTAGAGGAACTAAAATTCACTATTTTTGTTTAGTCTAGTTTGGAGAATTAACTTTACACTTGGGTACTCGTGGGTCAAGCGGAGCAGTCTCAGCCACGGGAAGTCAGGAGGGCTGAGCTGGGGAGTGAAAAGCCTCTTGTACCCAGCACAACAAAACAGGCTGTCAGCTCTCAGCCCGGGATGGCTCACAAACCCCTCTGAACAGCTTTCCAGGGAAGCCAGGACTGTTTGCAGGAAAGCAGAATGCTCCACGTCCACAATGCACAAACCCCCATTGAGCCACCCAAAAAACAAGGAGACTTTGTGGTGCCAGCAACGTGTTCTTCACAGCCTGGGGAGCCCCCATCACCTTGGGGACACCACGGCAGCTGCAAATAGTTTTAAAAAATTGTTTTAAAAAAATGCACTGAGTCGTTGAGCTCAGATTATTATCAGTGGCTGGAGATTGGAACTAAAGGATCTGGAACAGGCTGCCCAGAGTGTGGCTGCTCCATCCCTGGAGTGTCCAAGGCCAACAAAATCCCACCCTGAGATGGGAGGAGGGAGAGTCCCAGATTTCTAGAACAGCCCAAAATTCCATCACCTGCTCCAGACCCTGACCCAGGCTCAGCTCATCACCCCTCTGCACCCCGGACATGAATGACTGCACCACAGTGGGATCCAGGGAAAAAAAAATTACTCCATCACGTTTTTTTTTTTTCAGCTACTTCTGCGCCACTTAGAAAAAACAGGTGTCTCTCTGCAAAGCAGCCTGCTCCTGTCAAAGGAACAATAATCCAAGGACAGCTCGTTTGGGTTTATTGTCCCCCTGCAATGTTTGGAGCATCTTTGGCCTCCCACATAAATTCCAACTTCCATTTATTAAATACCTCGGTGGCATTTTCTTTTCACTGTCCCACCGCTCGTTTAATATTACGTTTGACATTCTAAGCTTTACGGATGGCAACAGAAGCAGAATGGATGAGCTAAAAATAGCCTGCCAGGGAGACTGGAGCTGGAAATAGGCTGGGGAGCAGCCACCCCGTGCCCTGAGCTTGGCCCCGTGTTTGGGGAAATGACAGAGCTCAGGAGATGGGGAAGAGTGAGCTGGGGGTGAGCTGGAACCCACGGGGTGTGGATGGAGCAGGGGAGAAAACTGGGAATGGGGACAGGATGGGACAGGGATAGGATGGGGACAGGGAGGGACAGTAGGGACAGGATGGGGACAGGATGGGACAGGATGGGCAGGGTAGATGGGACAGGGATGGACAGCAATGGGGACAGCGATGGGACAGGATGAGGACAGGATGGACAGGGATGGGACAGGTAGGACAGGGATGGGACAGGATGGACAGAATGGGGCAGGGATGGGACAGGATGGGGATGGGAGAGGACAGGGATGGGGACAGCAATGGGACAGGGAGGGACAGGATGGGACAGATGGGATGAGGAGGGGACGGAATGGGACAGCAAGGAGACAGGGGGGACAGGATGGGATAGGATGGGGACAGGGATAGGGGAGGGTGCAGGATGGACAGATGGACAGGATGGGGATGAGGAAATGGGATTGGATATGGGATGGGGAGGCGGGATGGGACAGGGATGAGGACAGGATGGGGATGCGGATGGAAGGATGGACAGGATTGAGCAGGATGGGACAGGATGGGGACAGAGATGGGGACAGGATGTGACGGCAGGAGGATGGACAGGGATGGGACAGGGATGGAAGTAGGATACGGGAATGGGGACATGGAGAAAGGGATGGGATAGGGACAGGATGGGATGAGGCTGGGCTGCCAACACGCTCACGGATGCTGCTGCAAACCCATCACCTCAGGCTGGAGCGCAGGTGCACTCCAGGAGCCAGGAAAGAGGGCAAACCCAGTGTCATGACCGCACAGGGTCAGAAGGGAGCGAGGCAGATGGAGCACCGTACATACTCGACTATATGGCGACGGCTAGGGCGGTGTCACTCCCAGCGTTGCGGATGTGTCACTCGACAGCTTGTCATGCCCGGCAGGAGCAGCTGTGTCACCGCAGGAGCTGCGTGGAGAGGCTGTGCGACTCGTCCATCGCTGGACGACTATGTGCTCACTATAGTGCATCGAGATAGCTCAGGACAAGGCTAAGACAAGAAGTCCCAGACTTTCCCACACCAGAGCGTCGTACATGCCTGCCAGCAGCCTGTGCACCGTCCCCGACCAGCGCTGGCCCCGTCTGTGTCACCCCAGCAGCCTGTGCACCCCAGCAGCTGTGCCACCTCCACAGCCTGTGCACACCGCAGCAGCCTGTGCCACCCACCAGCCTGTGTCACCCCACCAGCTCTGTGTCACCCCACCAGCCTGTGTCACCCCGCAGCCTGTGCCACCCAGCAAGCCTGTGCCACCCCACCAGCCTGTGTCACCCCAAGCCAGCCTGTGTCACCTCAGCCCTGTGCCACCCCCAGCCCTGTGTCACCCACAGATGTGTGTCACTCCAGCAGCCTGTGTCACCCCAGCAGCCTGTGCCACCCAGCAGCCTGTGTCACCCCAGCAGCCAAGTGTCACCCCACCAGTCTGTGTCACCCCAGCAGCCTTGCCTCCACCAGCCTGTGCCACCCCACCAGCCTGTGTCACCCACAGCCTGTGCACCACCAGCCTGTGTACCCCAGCAGCCTGTGTCACCCCAGCAGCCAAGTGTCACCCCACCAGCCTGTGTCACCCACCAGATGTCACCCACCGCCTTGCCACCCAGCAGCCTGTGCCACCCAGCTGCCATGTTGCCACCAGCAGCCTGTGCCACCCCAGCTGCCATGTGCCAACCACCAGCCTGTGCCACCCCAGTAGTCTGTGCCACCCCAGGTGCCCATCAGCACACAGGGCCCCCGCAGCACTGGAAGGATGTGCAGACACATCAGCAAATGATGAGTCAGTCCCACACAGGATCGTGTCTCACCCCCTCTCGTGGGTTGCTTTCACAATCAGTGCTGACGGAGTGACAAAGGGAACACTCTGAGGTGGTGGCACCTGGAAGGGCACCGAGCTGGCACACGAGTGGGAGGGGGGGATTTTAATTATCCAACAACAAACACCAACATCCAAAACCTTTCTCTTTCTCTTTGTGATGCTGCTGGAGTGTTCTCACCCTGTCCCATCCTCCACGCTCCCTGCTGGATCCTTTCACTGGGAAGGATCATCCCAGCAGCTCTCCCCCATTCCTCCCCTCCCAGTGAGGCTTTTCCAGCCTGTGGGTGCAAATCCAGGGATGAAACACCAAAAATATCCCAGCCTGGGGCACACCAGCCCCATCCAGGGCAATACTGAGCCCTGCTGTGGGAATAACTAAACCCTAAATCTGTGGATGGGAGAATCCTGGCGGGGAGCTCTTCCCTCCCACCTGCCAATCCATGTATTTATATCCCAACCACTCCTGATTTGTCACTAGGTCTGTCCTGGGGGTGGCTGGGGTTGTTCTGCTCTTTTAGGCAGATTAAGAGCATTTAGTAAGGATACACAGAGAATGAGCCTCCTCCCTCCCCACTCAGGGAGGAGATCCCAGTGCAGGAGGGGCTGGGGGCAATAGCACAGATTTTGCTCTGTGAAATGTGAAATGTGAATTTTGCTCATGTGAAATGGAGACAGAGACTGCCCACAAAACCAGGAGCACTGCCCCACCACCCCATCCCACCCCACCTCTGGCCAAGGGGACCCTCACTTTTATTTCAGATGCATATTGCAGGAAGGAACAATATGAGGAATATTATTTCGGTGCCCTGGGAAAAATTAGCAAGTCAAATATTGAATCAGGCCTCCAGCATATGCCAAGGAGATTGCTTTGATCTTATCCACACTAAAAGCTCTATTATTGAATTTAAAGTCTGTGAACACATATCAGACCAATATACAATGCATATCTGAATACACATTTGAGAAGCAAAGAATGTTTTGACAAAGGGAAAAAGAATATTTTAGCTGAAAATATCAAAGTTACCGCAGCAATTGAAATACAAATGCCCCTTTTCATCTGGCTCAGGGCAGCCCATAACCTGGGACCTGCCTGTCATTGAGGAGGAACTGAGGAGGAACCGCAGCCAGGCCTGGCTGGGAAGGGATGGTGGATCCCTGGCAGAGAGCCACAGCTCTGGGGCCAGCAGGGATGGCACAGGAGCCACCCCGGGGCAGGTTCTGGGGGCATTCAGGGTACATGAGCCACCCCAGGGCAGAATTCTGGGGGTACTTGGGGCACAGGAGCCACCCCGGGGCAGAGTTCTGGGGGCATTCAGGAGCCACCCCAGGGCAGGGACAGGGCAGCACCCTGGGGGCACTCAGGGTACATGAGCACCCCAGAGCAGTGCCCTGGGGCACTTGGGGTACATGAGCCACCCCAGGGCAGGGATAGGCAGCATTCTGGGGGCATTCAGGGTACATGAGCCACGCCAGGGCAGCGTTCTGAGGCCACTCAGGCACAAAGCCATCCAGGGACTGTTCTGAGGGCACTGGGGGCACAGGAGCCACCCCAGGGCAGTGTTCTGGGGGCACTCAGGGTACATGAACCACCCAGGGTAATGCTCTGGGGGACCTCAGGGCAGACAGGCACCCCAGGCAGAGCTTCTGGGGCATTGGGACCAATGACCCCCCAGGGGGCAGGGGGAAGGGCCCAAGCCACCCGGGGGCACTCAGGGAGCACAAGAGCCACCCCAGGGCAGCGTTCTGGGACACTCAGGGCACAAAAGCCACACCAGGATACAGTTCTGAGGGCATGGGACACAGACCACCACAGGGCAGGGACAGTGCAGCACCCTGGGGGCACTCAGGGGACATGAGCCACGCCAGGGCAGCATTCTGGGGGCATTCAGGGTACATGAGCCACCCCAGAGCAGTGCCAGGGCAGAGTTCTGGGGGCACTTGGGGCACAGGAGCCACCCAGGTACAGTCTGGGGCAGGTCAGGCACAGAGCCACCCCAGGGCAGGGACAGGCAGCCTGGGGCACTCGGGCACAGAAGCCACCCCAGGGCAGCGTTCTGGGGACACTTGGGACACACCAGCCACCCCAGGGCACTGTTCTGGGGGCACTCAGGGCACAGAAGCCACCCCAGGGCACTGCCCTCCCCAGACCCCAAACGCTGCTGCTGCAGTTGGGAGCAGGGCAGGGTGGAAAGGGCTCTCCAGGGACGTTCCAGAAGCTGAAAGGATCAACTCACACACTCCTCCCCAACTCCTTTGAGCTTCACCCTCCCAAATCTGCTGTGGGGCAGCTGCCTGTGCCCATGGGGTGCCTGTGCCCTGCCCCACACCCCAAAAGAGTGTCCCCCCACCTCTGTGACACAGCTCAGAGCTCCCCCAGCACCAACACTCACCATTTTATTATTGATTTCGTGGAAATGAATTTCACAGACTTTTTCCACCACGTCTTCGTTTTCAAAGGTTACGAAGCCGAATCCTGTTTAATAAAGACACAAAGAAGGGAAACATTAGTTAAGTGTAACAATTGCATTTTAATAAAGTGTTATTTAGCCGTTGGGACTTTGGAAAACTTCCATAACAACACGTGTGACTACACCTGAGCTTCTTGCAGCCTAATGGAGGGAAGAAGCATTGTCTCAGGGAAAATTAATACCAGCTCTTCCATAGGATTTAATGGAGAATTAAAACCCCCTTATGGATTTTTTGATCCATCCTGCAGAATTTAATGGATAGTTACACCCCAGTTACATGATGGCTCAGAAACTACAATCAGGCCATATTTTCTTTTACACCTTATAGGTTTTTAAGAGCAATCTCTACAAAACCCAATTATATTTCTATGGAACCATATTGATTTCATCTCTTGTTTAATTCCACGGGACTTCTCCATTAGAGCTGACTCATTACACGACCCAAAAACCATAAAAATGAGGCAAGACAGAAGATGATTCCCTCATTTACCCCTGGCAAGGAGAAAAAACCCCAAAGCCAGGGCAGCACCGAGTGTTTCCGTGCTCTGCAGCTCCGGAGGTGGTTATTTGTCCCTTTTCTTCCTGAATTGCTTCCTCTAATACCTCATCAGGACATCCTGAGGCCTCCAGGAATCCTGTTCCCTCCACAATACAAAAAATCAGGCTAATAAAAAAAAAAAAATAAAAAATAGTCTTGTGTGCTGGACAAGGTTTTGTGAGGCTAAAAACAGGATGAACTCCATCATCCAGACTGGACCTTAAACTGGTGAAACTCCATAGGGGCTGAGCCTGAAAATCCAGAGAAGAGACAGCCCCAGTGCAGCCCTGTTCTGGGGGCATTGATATGGATGTAGGGCATTTCCATACAGGGAATCCATATGGATATAGGGCCCATGGATATAGGGCATTTCTGGGGGGATTGATATGGATATAGGGCATTTCCATATAGGGAATCCCTATGGATATAGGGCATTTCTGGGGGCATTGATATGGATATAGGGCATTTCCATATAGGGAATCCCTATGGATATAGGGCCCATGGATATAGGGCATTTCTGGGGGCATTGATATGGATATAGGGCATTTCCATACAGGGAATCCCTATGGATATAGGGCCATGGATATAGGGCATTTCTGGGCTGTATGGATATAGGGCATTTCATGAGAACGCGTGCAGTGCCCATGGATTATGGGCATTTCCGGTGAGGAACGAGCCCCAGTGCAGCCCTGCCCATGGATATAGGGCATTTCCAAGCAGAAAGCCCTGCCCATGGATATAGGGCATTTCAGGTGGACAGCAGTCGCCTCATGGATATAGGGCATTTCCAGAGAGAACAGCCCTGCCATGGATATAGGGCATTTCCATACAGGGAATCATGATATGGGCCATTGGATATAGGCATTTCTGGGGGCATTGATTGATAGGGCATTTCCGATACAGGGAATATATGGTATAGGCATTTCTGGCATTGATATGGATAGGCATTTCATACAGGGGAATCCCTATGATATGGCCATAGGTTAGGGCATTTCTGGGGGCATTGATATGGATATAGGGCATTCCTAGGGAGATCCATATGGATTAGGGCATTTCTGGGGGCTTGATATGGATATGGCATTTCCATATAGGGAATCCCTATGGATTATAGGGCATTTCTGGGGCATTGATATGATATAGGCATTCCATATAGGGATCCTATGGATAGGGCCATGGATATAGGCATTTTGGAATCCATATGGATATAGGCATTTCAACAGGGATCCTATGGATATAGGGCCCATGGATATAGGGCATTTCTGGGGGCATTGATATGGATTATGGGCATTTCCATACAGGGGAATCCATGAACTGGATAAGGGGCATTTCTGGGGGCATTGATATGGATATAGGCATTTCCATACAGGGAATCCTATGGATATAGGGCCATGGATATAGGGCATTTCTGGGCATGATATGGATATAGCATTTCCATACAGTGGTATCCCTATGGATATAGGGCATTTCTGGGGGCATTGATATGGATATAGGGCATTTCCATACAGGGGAATCCATATGGATATAGGGCATTTCCTGGGGGCATTGATAGGATATAGGCTTCCATATAGGGATCTCCTATGGTATAGGGCCCATGGATATAGGGCATTTCTGGGGGCATTGATATGGATATAGGGCATTTCCATATAGGGAATCCCTATGGATATAGGGCCCATGGATATAGGGCATTTCTGGGGGCATTTATGAATATATGCATTCCATACAGGGATCCATATGGATATAGGGCCCATGGATACAGGGCATTTCCAGGTGAGACACAGCCCCAGTGCAGCCCTGCCCATGGATATAGGGCATTTCCAGGTGAGGAACAGCCCCAGTGCAGCCCTGCCCATGGATATAGGGCATTTCCAGAGCAGACACAGCCCCAGTGCAGCCCTGCCCATGGATATAGGGCATTTCCAGTGCAGACACAGCCCTGCCCATGGATATAGGGCATTTCCAGACAGACACAGCCCCAGTGCAGCCCTGCCCATGGATATAGGGCATTTCCAGTGCCTGGACAGCTCATCTGGAAATGCACAGTGCTGTAGCCATGGGGAATACTCCCATCCCATTTCAGACCCTCTTACTGGGGTAAAACCCACCAGGAACAATTTCCAGCCCCTCTCCAAGGTGTAACACATCATCCAACAGCACACCAAGCTCACAACACCGCTCTGCTTTGCACTTAGAGCAGGCAGCAGCTTCAATTTTTTTTTTTTTTACATAACTCGAGTCTTTCATTTGCCTTCTAAATCACTCCATTTAATCTACCTACAAACCTGAAATTTTTGTGGTTAACTGCCTGAATGTGGCTTCCCAGGAATCCCAGAGCTGGGAGCAAAGTGTGGCACTGCCCAGTGCAATGAGATGGCCGGGCTGGGGCTAAAAGTCATTAATGGTTCGAGCAACAGCAACAGCAACATCATTAGCAGCTCATTAGCGAGTTCTGCAATTGAGGATTTTTCCTTTAACTCGTGTCAGGTCTTGGTGCCAGGATGGAGGGCAGAGGGAATTTAGGAGATTAGCCCTAATGTGCCAAACACCACCGAAGTCATTACACGTCTGCACTCAGAAACAAATTTCCCATTCTCATCCCACTCCATATGGCTTAAGCACAGGTTTATAAAGAAATTATCTGTCTGATTAAATCAGATAAGTCACCCAGCTTGCTGCATTTCCAGGTTTTATAACAATAAATAATAATCTGTAGGTGTCAGGGCTCTGAGAAATCCTTGGCTGGAGAGGAAGACCAGAGGTGATTTCTGCCATTCCCAGCACCTCAGAGGGAGCCACCAGAGGATTTTCAGGCACTTAAACCCCACAGGATCCTATTCTAGAAAAACCATAAATCCTCCAAACAAACCCTGAGAGATCCCAGACCTCAAAATTTAAAGTATCATAAAAGTGATGGGCAACAGGTCCTTTAAGGGAGACCTTAAAACACTCCCAGGACCTAAAAGGGGAGGCTGGAGAAGGACTGGCTGTGATGTGACAATGGGAATGGCTTCCAGCTGAAAGAGGGAGATTTAGATCAGATTTTAGGATGGATTTCCTCCCTGTAGGAGGAAATAGAGTGCATAGGGTGCCCAGAAAGCTGTGGATCCCTGAAGCGTCCAAGGCTGGACAGGACTTGGAGCACCCTGGGATGGTGGAAAGTGAAATGAGATGAATTTTGTGGCTCCTTCCAAACCAAATCACTGTTTGATTCTTTTCTTGTTTCACTTTTTGGATATCGAATTCCAACTTTTAATAATTGCACCCACACAAAGATCCCCCAGCACGCGTGTTCCTATTAGTTCCATAATGAATACACGCTCATTTTTTAAATTACCAAAACTCTCAGAAACCTTCCTGGACTAAATAGACAATTACTTCTTCTGAGAGGTACTAAGAGTCAACAGAAAAAATGGTTCTGGGAAAGTGTATGGAAAAGATTAACCCAAAACAAAGGCGGCTGTGACAGAAATAGGATTCCGGTTGTCAAGGAGCACACGTTTTAAAATGAAATTATACTGCATCCTTCTGAATGAAGCTATTATTGGAAGCTAACAAGCTCTATTTAAGAGATAAGCATTTAACAGAGTCAAACGGTTGGGGTTTTTTATTCAAATGAATAAAACTGAATATTCATTTGAATAATCTTTTCTGTAAAAGGAAAGACAAAGAAGAGGGGAAAAAATAAAGTAAGAGGCAAACAGATGCCCCGGACGAGAGGCTCTGAGCCAAGCAGCAGCACTAAAGGAAGCTGAGACATGGATCCATGACCTTCAGGTGAAAAACCCTCCTCTGGCACCTGCTGGGAAAAAGGAATTATTCCACTCCATTCATCTGCTGGTTAATGAGCACCAAAACAACGCCAGCCCCAACATCTGACAGCCCCATCACATCCTCCAACACACCAAAAGGAAGAAACCAGGAGGAATTTCTCCATGGAAAGGGTGGTCAGGCTCAGCAGGAGCTGCCCAGGGAAGTTTGGGGTGCCCATCCCTGGAGGTGTCCAAGGAATGACTTTGAGGTGGCACTCAGGACTGTGGGCTGGGGACAAGGTGGGCATCGGGCACAGCTTGGACTCGATGATCTCAGAGGTCTTTTCCAACCTAAATGATTTTGAGAAAAGCCTCCTTTGATCCTGAGCCCTGTTCTGCCACAGAAGCTGCCCAGTCCTGTTGGGTCTGTGCATCTCCACAGGGTCAGCTCAGCAAATTCTGCCAGAGAATTCCAGAAATAAGAGAAACATGGTTCAGAGAAAGTGACTGAAACCACAGACAGACTAAAATACTGCAAAAGAACAGGCAGAAGCCATAAATGCTATTAAGAATCCAGACTGAAGATCCCAAATGTCAGTGCTCCCATGTTCCGTATTTTGGTTTTTTCACACTCAAAACAACTGTATTTCACACTTCTGTCATCACTCGAGAGTTTTTACGTCAACCTCGGTAAAATATAGCCGAGATGACGACACCAGTACTCTGAAATCCATCTCCTGTGCGGGGCTGGCAGCCCCATCCCACAGTGATCTGTGTCACAACTGTGGCTGTGCACACCCAGATGTCACCCAAGGATGTCACCCGAGGATGTCACGGCTGCCACAATCCCACCAAAGCAGCTCAGCCAGGCCAAGAGCTCCTCTCAAACCTCAGAAACAAGGTGTTGTGGGTTAAGGTTTCTCCTTTTGTTTCCTTTCTTCGGGAATTTTTCTTTCCCATTTTGTTGCTGGGATACACTGATTGCCAGGTCATCCTGTTGATCGCTGGGTGATTAGTGAAGACAAAAGGACCTACACCCCACCAAAATGATGTTGCTGAGCACTGGGAAGGGGTGTGTGTGGTGGGGGATAACTTCACCTCCTGCCCTGCTTGGCTCAGAGAGGAGGTCGAGGATGTCACCCAAGGATGTCACCCGAGGATGTCACGGCTGCCAAAATCCCACCAAAGCGGCTCAGCCAGGCCAAGAGCTCCTCTCAAACCTCAAAGTCAGGGAAACAAGATGTTCTGGGTTAAGATTTTTCCTTTTGTTTCCTTTCTTGGGGAATTTTTCTTTCCCATTTTGTTGCTGGGATATACTGATTGCCAGGTCATCCTTTTGATGGCTGGGTGATTGGGGAAGACAATAGGACCTACACCCCACCAAAACAATCTTGCTGAGCACTGGGAGGGGGTGTGTGGCAGGTAACTTCACCTCCTGCCCTGCTTGGCTCAGAGAGGAGGTTGGTTTGCTACCTGCAGAGGAGAGCTCGACTACTCTTTTTCTGCAGAGCCCAGCATCTCTGCTCACTGGTTCCTGTTTTTGCTGCACTGTGATCTTCTCCCCTGTGCCTTTCCTGGGACCCCTCAGATTTGTGCTGCAGTGGTTAAAGGAGCATTGAGATTGGCATTTCTGCTGTGAGTTTGCAGAGGAACTTTTTCTCCATCCATCTCTGCCGGTTTGTGCCTGTCCTTGGCCATGTCTATGTGAGGCTTTCACTGGTTTTGTGACTGGGCTGGCTGCTGATATTGCTGTTACTACTTATTTCACTTTGTTATACATATTAGTAGAAACTGTTATTCATTAGTAAAAAACTGTTATTCCCTATTTCCCATATTCAAATTCCCGTGATTTTTTTCAAAGCTATAATAATTTGGAGGGAAAGGGGGGTCATATCCACCACTCCAAGGGGGGGTCCCTGCCTTTATTGGCAAAAAATCTTTCAAACCAAGATACAAGGATTGCATCCACCCTGCAGAGGTGACCCCCAGGCTCACGCTGGAGCCCATGGAGGGCTCTGATGGGCACAGCAGAACCCTGCACCAACCTCCAGCTCTGCCCACGCCTCAGGCAGACCCACTCCCCTGGCAGGAACAGCTCTGAAGGACTCCCCAGCCCCCTGAAAGGTGCTCTCCTGGGTGAAGACACTGCTGTGGTATTATTTATGCACCTGCTTTCTTGTTTGTACCCGTAGTTTTGGCAGCTGGTCCTCTGAAAGGTAATAAAATGCTTTTCAAAAGTAAAAAAAAAAAAAAAAAAAAAAAAAAAAAATTAAAAATGAAGAAATGTGACCAGACAAGCCAGGCATAATAACATTAAAGCCCGTGTCAATTAATTTTTCCTCTTCTTGATAAACGAGCCCCATTCCATCCATTAATAATGAGGGAAGAAACAAGAAAAGTTGACACTAGTTTAATTTATTTTCTCAACTTGCCTGGTCATATTTCTCCCTGTTGCAAAGCTTTCCGGTGCTGCTGGGAATTGCAAGTGGCTCCCACACAGTCGATGCATAGATTGGTGTGAATCAATACCGTTCTACTTTATTCACACATCCCTTGTAATCAGAGAGGAAAAAGTTCCTTAGTAAGCTCCCAGCCTGCCAAGCTGCCTTATAAAAATAATAATAATAATGATGATAAACTTGCAGGGAGGGTGGAGAGGGGGATGTGAAACCAAATGCTGTCATCACTGTCACCAAATCTTGTCTTTGCAGATGAACAGAACGCACCGAGCAGAGGGGACAGGACATTTTAATTACTCAGACAGTGAAGCATGGGTGTTTCTGTCTGCAAAGTCTCTCTAAGTCATTATCCCTGCAGTCTGGGCGTGGGGACCTGGGGGTTTGATCCCATCTCAGGGAAAAGCCATTCATTCATCCCTCAGCCCCAGAACCCGACAGCCAGGACCTGAAAACTCAGCCTGACTTTGCCACCTCCTTAAGCTGTTTTTGGGGAATGTAACAATGGAGGGGACAGAGGACACGACCTCTTTTGGCTGCTTCAAAGAAATCCTTCATTCTCAAAAAGCTGCACCTCTTTATATTCTGAACCTTCCCGGGCTGAGCACCCATTGGCTGTTTGCTCTGCGGGGTCACCGCCCACAAACTCTCTTATCCAATCACATTTCTGGGTAGATGGGTCTACAGGCCCTGTTTAACCAATCACAGCCTGACTATTGCCTGTCAATCACACAGGCTCCTCCCCAGTCTCATGACCTGCAGCCTGACCCCTTCCCACAGTGAGATCCACCAGGATCCACCAGGAGTTTGTTCTCCAAACTGGAGAATCCAAACATTCCCTGTGCTCTGCATCCCACCTTCCTTCCCTCTCACTTCCTTGTCCCTTCCTCTGACTTTCCATACTGCAACTTAGCTCCTTAGAGCCAAACACTGTCCAGGACAAAAGCTGTTATTTCCTATTATTCCAATTTCCTGCACTGCAAACACACACAAGGAGAGGTTTCGGTTTCCCAAGGAGCAACTCTGCCCACTCAGGGAACATAGCCACACACGTCTCAGATTTTACCTCCTCATCTCCAAGGAGGGCTTTGCTGGGAACAATGGTGACCACAACAGTACGAACCACTGAAGGAAACCACCAAGGTGAACAGGATCTCATCTCATCCCCGTGACAACCAGACCACAAGAAGGATGCACCACGAGATGGAAGGGGAAGGAGGAGGCTAAAACCTGTGGTCCAGGATGGAAAATATCCTCCTTTAACTGTAGCATGTGCTGTCCAGCCCTTCTGCTGTGACTGCCACCCACCAAGGCATGATCTGCAATCCATTGGGTGGTTACAGACACCTCAGGTATGAACAGTCAGGCTCTCCTGGCAGACACAGGCAGCTGTTTAAAGGGTGAGGATATTGCCCATGACAGGAGAGCAAATTCTCAGAATTCCATGAGCAGACAGGTGCTGGAGTCCAGCCCCACCCTGAGGTGCGGGTTTTTCCATCTCAGCGCAGTGGGAGAGCGGAGCAGTGGTCAGTGCACAGCTGGACAAAAGGCACCAGCAAGATCCTCTTCTGCTTTTATTCCAAAGAGCTGCAAGGTTCAGGCTCTGTGCTCCATCCTCCCACAGCTGCGTGGCATTTCCAAAGGGAGAACTGCTCCCAAACAGGGAAAGACACCTTGGGGTGGGCAGCCGTCCTTCCAAAGCAGCCAAAAGCCACCCAAACCAGCTCTGCAGAGGGATGGAGAGGACAGGGACCTGCCCCTTTCTCAACTGAGCCATCCTGAACAAAGGTTTGCAGTCCAGAGGGCACTGGTCAGGCTGGGATGGGTCCCCAACCAAACCCTCGCGTGCAGGAGCCCCAAGGACCCCGCGTGTCGGTGGCGCCTCAACTCCCCGGTGATACATTTTTCATAACAACAAATCTTCATTAAAATTTTATTTTATTAACGTTCTGAAATCAAACCGAAGCGCTGAGTACATAATGACTGAAACGCGCACTACACAGAGCTTACTAAATGCCACTTTTATCATATTGTTAATTAACAGAAACGATTAATGCGCTCGCAGATCATTTAGAAGCATTAGCGGTGACCTAAGAAAAACTGCAGATACGTGTGATATGTCTGGCACTTTTCCACTGGAATTTTCTACACGGGAGGCCCCAAAGTTTGATCCTAACTCGGCTTTTCACTGTTGGGGACCTCTGTGTCTCAATGGGCACAGATTTGTCAGCAGCTCAGGAATTAAAGCATCAGGCTGGAATGTGAGACACTGCAGAAGAAAGTTATTTCCACTGTTTTCTTTTTCCTCAGTATCTGGGAGCAGCCCCACCCTGCTCCCCACAGCCTTTCACTGGCCCCTGTTATTCAGGCACAGATTTCCCAGCTCTGTAAGGAGTCAGGGGCACAGAAATGCTGGGAATGCTGCTGGGTGGGACAAGTATGGCAAACTCTAACAGGTATCTTCTTGCATCAGAGAAGAAAACCCCAAATATTTGTAAAATCCAATTAATCCATCTACGACCAGAATGGGAATCTCATGCTTCTATCTATTCATTAGTGAGACCTGTAGATTGTGGCAGCCAGGCAGGGACAAAAGCCCCCACCCTGGATGCCACTCAGCCCACTCAGGCTCTCATCAGAAAATCACACTCCTGATGCTGCACCGCCTCAGTGCCACGTCCTGCCATCTTTATCTGTTTGCCCACAGGCGTCAGATCCTCTCTGCCTGTCAATTCCTCCACAGTTTATTACCAAATTTCTAAAATATTACATTTTTTATTATATCCAAATTCACTTTATTGCATTTGACAATACAGATAATCACATACCATATGCTCTAATGTTTGGAACCCAATGCATGTTGACAGCAGTTTTTATTCATGATGCATAATTCCATCCAGGGCTGACAAAGGCGGTGCAGAACCCAGCCTGGTGTCAGGGTTTGGAGGGGGAGGAATCCTTTTTTTCCATTTCCTTTTTTTCTTTTTAACAACAGATTTACAAAACTGGGAGGAAAGATGCTTTGCTTTCGGGAGAAATAGGAAATTGGCTGAAAAGATGGGCTTATCGAAGAGAATGTCTTCAAAATATTAATAATGTGTTGGTTATTGTAATTATTTGCATGTGGAACTTGCTGCTGAGAGAAGCACGAGGGCTCCCCAGGATTGAGCAGAGGTTGGGCAATGTTGGGGCACGAGGCTGCAGCCCCACTCGGGCTGTGCTCACTCAGGGCTCAGACCAACTCCTCCTCCCCAGGATAGGAAGGGATACCTTATCCTGGGATGGCTGGAGGGTTTTGAAATTCCCACAGGAAAACCTGAGCAACCCCAAATCCAACCTCAGTACCCAGGTGAGAGATCCTACAACTTGAGAGATGGCCAGACTGTGCAAACCAAACAGGATGCTACGTCTAAATTAAGCTGTAATGACCCGCTCCGAGCTCTTTATTAGCCAGGTAATGATCATTTAAGAGGAGGTTACTATCTTGAGCCAAGGGCACCTAATACCATTACTGAACTTGTTAAAACCTGCCAAGCAAGTCATTATTTCCAACACTATTTCTTTTCTTCTTAACACAGCTTTCTACCTTTCCCCTTGTGCTGCCTGGCTGTAAATCCTGGGATCACACAGGCTTGGCCACCCTTCCCCAGGAGGCTGAATTTAGCTCCAGGAGGCTGGACACAAGATAAATGCTGCACAAAATGCAAGCACTGAAAAACTCTGGCTGGATGAGCTTTAAGGTCCCTTCTATCCCAAACCAATCTGTGATTCTGTGATAACAAGACACTGAGATGTTCTCCTCCTTGTCCCACTCATGCCTCCCAGGAAAACAACATTTAATCCCCCCACATCCCACGCCAACCTCCAGTCTTGTAAAGGCGCACAGAAGGAAAAAAAAAAGAAAATAAAAAAAGAAGAAAAAGCTCAAAGCATGCAGGCAGCTGGCTCTACAACTTCATGATAAACTCCACTGGGTGTTGGCACGAGCCACTGCCACCACCGAGGCACTGAGGATCCATGCCCAGGGGAGAGGATCCAGCACCATATCCCCGGCAGGGAAGGAGCAGAGCAGGCTGCCTCTCTCACAGGATCCCAGCGTGGACAATATTATGAATGACACCAGCAAGCTGCCAGCTCAGGAACTCATTACTGTCAAGGTAGAGGGTGGCTGCTTGCCAGGCCCCCAGCCCTCACGCTCGCTATGCCAGAACATCCACACACAATTTAATTGCATTATAATTTCAAAAGTGCTTTTCAAACTGGAAAAAGGCATTCACTGATTAACCAGCGAAGAGCAAAATTGTTTATGAAATTGAATACAAAAAGCTACAGAAATGTAATTGGGTTGTTCTAGCACCTAATTTTCAAGCCATTTTCCCACTTATTTAATCACGAGATACAAAAGGAACTAGTGAATTGACTTCATACTAATTAGATTACTCCCTGCGATACTCCAAGCCTATATTCCAACTGGTTGATAGCGTTGCTTTAAACAGAACAAAAAATGGAGCAACAGCTTGTCTGGGGCCATAACGCATTTGTTTGCCATCAACCCTCCTCTACCAGAGGGCCATAAAACCCAGGCCAAACTCCCCCTAACCTGCCATCACCACTCACCCAGAAAGCACTAATTTTCCTAAAAATGAATGGCAATCACTTGCCAAATGTTCCTGGTTGCTCCCAGGTGCCAGCTGGGGACTCCCCATCACAGGGATCAGTACTCAGGTGGGAGTCCCTTGGAGCAGTGGGTGCCCACGGCTGAAATCAGCAGCATGGGAACATGTCAAACATGGCACTGGGATGTCCCCAAGCAGGGAGAAACTCAGATTTCTTCTGGTGAGTGCAGAAAGACCTCCACAGGCAAAGCTGAGCTCTGGGTCTTACTGCCAACACCACCAGGGCTGCTCTAAACATGCGGTGCAAGGTCATCTCTGGATGGAAAATATTCACCCCTTTGCCAGCAGCAAACCTTATTTTATTCTTAATCAAGTCACAAAATTAACAGGAATTTTATCTGTGGCTTCCTAAAGAACAGCATTTGAAGATCCATCTACGCCTCTCCTTCGCAGCGTACGCCGGCAGAAGTTTTTTTAAAGCTGCCCAAGACCCACTCTGCACCTGATACAATCTGCTCACAGCTTTTCCACTAATTTTAAATGTTATTAGGTGCAACATAATTGATTATATAATCAAATGTGGAATGTACATTATCAAGATATTGTAGCACTTCACAGGCCATTTAATCAGCATATCTGGGACTGTGCCAAAATGAATTAGGCTGCATTAAATTTCAAGTACATATTATTGGTTGTATTTGTCTCCATGTTTAAGCAGGCACTTGCTCTTACAAAAGAAATCTGAAATCCTTCAATTACAGAAATAGATTATTTTAAAAGTGCAAGAATTCTTTCCCAGAATTATCTCTTCTGCAACCACAAGACCAGAGCTGTCTCTTCTGTGACAAAGAGGGGGGCAATGTGTGCCCATGTGTGATGGGGCATTTGTGGGGAGGCTGGAAGGGACAGAGCCCCAGTTTGACCCCATTCAGGCCCATTTGCACCACATCTCAGCAATGGTCCGAGTTCAGGCTCTGTCACAGAAGTGTCACCAAAGGTGGTGACAGGGTTGGTGACAGGGCCATAGTTCACCCCACCCTGGTGATTGGGTGTTTCCAGAGCCCCTTTGCCCTTGGAGCCAACCATTCCCTCCAAACTAAAAAAAAAAAAAGATTTTAAAGGCAGGGATTTCTCCTTGATTTCAGCAAGTGGAGGAGAAGCACGAGGCAGCTCCATGGTGGAGAAATGAGGCCAAAAACTTCCACTGCTGCTGCTCCTCTCCAAGCCCAGCAGCTTCCCCTCGGTTGTGCTGCCGGAATGGAACTCCCCCACTGTGGATTTGGGGTGCAGCAGCTGCCTGAGGTGCCCCCAAATGAGAATCCAGAGGTGGCTTTGCAGGGGGAAGCGTTCCCAGCAGCAGAATGGCTGCTCAGGCTCAAGGTGACTCCTGCCCACCTGGATCCTGCAGGAGCAGCAGCCACACAGCTCAGGATGGGGGACAGAGCCAGAAAGGGCAGTTTTTAATAATGACACAGACACGGTGAAGGGGATAAAAAGGGTTTTACCTTGGGATTTGGGATCCCAGGTGCACAACTTGATGGCAGAATGCACACCCGTGTACAGCACGGGTACAAGTTTTATAGGTTTCAGGAATTAGCATTTCTATCTAGGATTCCCCAATAAGATACAAGTTTTATAGATTTCAGGAATTAGCATTTCTGTCTAGGATTGTCTAATAAGATACAAGTTTTATAGGTTTCAGTGATTAGCATATCTATCTAGGATTCCCCAATAAGAAATTTCACAAATGCAGTAATGTCCCCCTATTCTAATTAATCCCCTCCAGATGAGGCCAGAGCCCAGTTTACACAAGATGTTCTGGACAGAAGGCTTCACCCAAGGCTGAGCTCGGGTTTAAGATAGCACAGGGCACACTGATCCCTTCTTTAGGATGTTTGGTCTCTCTGCCCATCAGAACTCCTAAACTGAGCTGGAATATCAGGCTCCAGGAATTACAAACATGTGGGCTAAGGGGTACAGACAGATGCATAGAAGGTACAGAAAGCATAAAGGGAAAAGCAAAAATCATCAGGCAGGAACAGCCCCAAACACACACAGACCTGCTCTTGGCTGCCAGCAGAGTCACAGAATCCTCCTGCACTGCAGGGTGAAGGGCACTGTGTTGGCAGCATCCTCTTGCTAACAATGAGCACCAGCCAATATGAACAGGAAGGTGAAAGGCCACGCTCACCACACACCCCAGAGTGGCTCTGGTGACACTGCTGGCTGCTGTCACCACAGCTCCCAGGCAGAGCAGCCAGCGTGGGGCTGGATCCAGCAGGGACAGCCCCTCCCCACTGGTGCTGCACTGGAGGAAGGGGACACAGCCAGTGTGACACTGCAGCCCTGGGAGTGCCACAGGGCCACCAGCACAGAGCTCGGGTGAGCAGGAACACCAGGACACCTTACCCAGGGTACCCCCAACCCAATGGAGGGCACAAAGCCCCCCAATTCTCCATTAATGTGTTCCCTCCCGTGCTTTAGCTGCTGGGTGCATCCTCCCCGCTGAAATGCTGCTGCACCAAAGCTCAGTGTCACACTTTCCTGCAGCTCTGCACAATTCTCATCCTCCCTGGATACATCCCATGATGCCTGATGATTTTTGCTTTTCCTTTTTACACTTTCTGTACCCTCTATGCATTCCCCTGCTCCCCTTAGTCCACATGCTTGTAATTCCTGTACCCTGATATTACAGCTTAGTTTAGGAATTCTGCTGGGCAGAGAAACCAAACATCCTAAAGAAGGGCTCAGTGTGCCCTGTGCTGTCTTAAACCTGAGCTCAGCCTTGGGTGAAGCCTTCTGTCCAGAACATCTTGTGTAAACTGGGCTCTGACCTCATCTGGGGGGATTCATTAGAATAGGGGGACATTACTGCATTTGTGAAGTTTCTTATTGGGGAATCCTAGAGAGATATGCTAATTCCTGAAACCTATAAAACTTGTATCTTATTGGGGAATCCTAGCTAGATATGCTAATTCCTGAAACCTATAAAACTTGTATCTTATTGGGGAATCCTAGATAGATATGCTAATTCCTGAAACCTATAAAACTTGTACCCGTGCTGTACACGGGGGTGCATTCTGCCATCAAGTTGTGCACCTGGGATCCCAAATCCCGAGCTAAAACCCTTTTTATCCCCTTAACTGTGTCTGTGTCATTATTAAAAATTGGCCTTTCAAGGCAACACCCAAAGCATTGCCAGCCCTGGGTGGGAAGGAGAGCACACCCTGTCCACTGCCCTGCTCACTCCATAGATCACAATGCAAGGGAATAACAAATCAGGTGCCAAACAACAAAAAAACTATTCAAGGAATTGGAATTATTGACTAGGGTCAAGGGAAATACCAGCAAAAATGAGCAGCTTAGCCTCAGGTTAAGCTAATCCCTTTGAGCCGTGCAGTATGACCCCTCCAGGCTAAAACTTCAGGCAGCACACAACATTCCTGGACATTATTAATATCCTTGGCCAGGACTGCCTCCCTGCTGCTCAGAATTTGCCTAAGCAAACAGCACAGACTGCTGTGAGACACAGAGCCTGCCTGGGACAGTGCTTTGAATGCATGGACTGGTTGTTCCTCTGGATACACGAGTGAAGAGAGAAGCATTTGCTCAGCTATTGATGGAAATCAGCTCCCAGCACTACAGAGAGCCCAAAATGCTGCAGCTCCCAGCACCACGGAGAGCCCAAAATGCTGCAGCTCCCAGCACCAGCAAGGGTGGGTTGAGATCCATCCTCAACATCCCTGCAAACACCAACCCAGCTTTCCTGGGAGCATGGGCTGACAAGGAGAAAGTTCAAATTGCTCGGGTGTGTGTGCACAGCAAAGTTGTGAGGAGGCAGAGAAAATGCCCCTTTTAATGTCTGATTTTTGTCCAGGACCAGCAGGTGAAGTGAGGTAACACAGAATCACAGAATGGGATGGGAGGGACCTCAAAGCTCATCCCATTCCAGTGGGGCAGGAACAGATCCCCCCAGCCCAGGATGCTCAGAGCCCCATATCCACTGCCACAAAGCTGTCAGTGACTCTTCAGTAACAGCACAGATGCTCTCAGCATCATCCCATGCTCCACACTCCTCCCCAGGAAAGGACAAACAGCTTTTTTTGTACAGTAATAGCTCCCGATAGTCAAGAGCCATCACATTTTACGTACGTCCAGGAGCAAAGGCTGACACTAGCTGTTAAAATGCATATATCAAACTTTTAATATGGCTTTTATTTCTTTTTATTTTTTTTTAATATGGCAGACTTATTGCAACACCTGCTCATACGAAAAAACCCAAATCCAGCATTGAGACATCCTGGGAAGCTCAACCATGCACCAGAGTGGGTCCCTGCCTGTGCTGTCCCTGTGCAGATGGAGGAGGGGACTGGGGGTCACGTCCTGCTGATGCCTGATGATTTTTGCTTTTCCTTTTTATGCTTTCTGTACCCTCTATGCATTCCCCTGCACCCCTTAGTCCACATACTTGTAATTCCTGTACCCTGATATTCCAGCTTAATTTAGGAATTCTGCTGGGCAGAGAGACCAAACATCCTAAAGAAGGGCTCAGTGTGCCCTGTGCTGTCTTAAACCTGAGCTCAGCCTTGGGTGAAGCCTTCTGTCCAGAACATCTTGTGTAAACTGAGCTCTGGCCTCATCCAGGATTCATTAGAATAGGGGACATACTGCATTTGTAAGTTTCTTATTGGGGAATCCTAGATAGATATGCTAATTCCTGAACCCTATAAAACTTGTATCTTATTGGGGAATCCTAGATAGATATGCTAATTCCTGAAACCTATCAAACTTGTATCTTATTGGGGAATCCTAGATAGATATGCTAATTCCTGAAACCTATAAAACTTGTACCCGTGCTGTACACGGGTGTGCATTCTGCCATCAAGTTGTGCACCTGGGATCCCAAATCCCGAGGTAAAACCCTTTTTATCCCCTTAACCATGTCTGTGTCATTATTAAAAACTGGCTTTTCAAGGCAACATTGCCCACCCCATTGCCCTGCCAGAGCAGAGGAGTTAATCCATTTATGGAGCAGTTTGTTGATATTGCCAATCTCCCGTTGAAGTGACCAGAGTAAACCTAACAGATCTTCATCATTTTTTTTTTCCACAGTTGGAAGCAATAAAAAAAAAAAAGAAAAAAAAAGGCATGAGTGTATTTTGGGAGCACTGTTGGAGAAATCCCATTGTTCTTTGCTGCATCAATAAAAGCAGTTTTGCTGTTTGATAGTATAAAGTGTTCAAGAACCAGATGCAACAAAGGAGCAGAAACACCCTGGGAAGGGAAACTTTTAATAGGGACCACACAGAGCAGACAGAGCAGCTCTGCAAAAGGGATCTGCTGGGAAAGGAGAGGGAAAACAAGGCTGGCACAAGCACAAAACCCAGAGCCCTTGGCTAATAATGACATCTAAATTTTCAATTCTCACATCTAAAATATGCTTCCCAATGCTTCTCGGGTACAGCAGGTGCTTCCCTTCCTCTGCAGCCACGGATGAGGTAAAAAAAGAGGGACTTTCTCTGCTGAGCCATCCCAAACCTATGATTTGTCATCACAGAGTGTTTTACACTGTGTTCTGATTTCCTGAGACAGCTCCAGCCGAGTCATTCCTGCTGTGAATGGTTCCCTTGAAACTTTCTCCCTTTCAAGAGAGGAGAAAGCCCCTTCCTCAGCTCTGCCCATCCCCAGGATTCCAGGAAAATGGGATGAACAAACAGCTACAGACAGATGGGTTCCTGCCAAAACTCCCCCAGAAACACAACCACGCTGCTCTGTCACCTGCCACCTCCAGAGGTGACCTTCTCCAGTGCCTCCTTCCCGTTCAAATCCATCCCAGCCCAATTCCCAGGTGCACAGAGCCTGGCAAAGCTTTATTAAAGCTCCTCCTGCTCCCCAATGCATTTTGGTGACATTGTTTTATGGATTTTCCCCCCGCGCTCGACCTTTGTTCAAACCATCGGGGAAAACGCTGCAATCTTTATCCTTAAAAACAAAAGCACCAGGAGCAGTAGAGGAAAGGCAGAATTAATTACACACCCTGAGCATTCCCTGGGTGCTCTCACAGTGCCCATTTCTCCAATTCCATCCCTGTGTGCTCATCCCCAGTGCCAGCTCCGTCCTCGCCTGTGCTGGGAGCAGAAACCAAGAAAAAGCCAAAGCCCCAGCATGGAAAGAGCTCCTGACCCGAGCACAAAACCACAAACAGGGAATGGGGGAGGCATTCCATGAGAATCCCCTCGGCTTCCCAGCCTTCAGAGCAGACAAAGAGCTCTGGCTGGTGCTCATGTGATGACCTTTTCCTGTGCTCCCCGCAGGCTCCGCTCAACAAAGCCGAGGCTCAGTCTGAGAGCGGCTGTTCCAAGTTTAGGACTCACTTTGGGCTTCTGGGGGGTTCTGCTGTTCTTTTGCTGGGATTCTCAGCATTTCTGCTGCATAGAAACCCATCCTGGTGTCCATCCCAGCCTCACACGCTGCTTTCAGTGACTGGCTCAGCGTGGCTCTGAGTTTTCAAATGCCACTCTCAGGTTTCTGGGCTGGTTCAAATCCTTTTTTGTACTGTGCACTCCCAGTGAGCAGGAACTGCTCGTGATGCCCCCTGAGCACAGAGAAATGCCCTTCCAGGCCAGGCTTCCTGCAGACAATTCCCCTCAGCAGACTGACACCTGCTCAGGGATTTACTGGGTCAGAGCAGGGCACTGCCAGGACAAGGGCTCCTCTGGACCAAGCCCTTCTTGTTTGGAGCCCTTGGGCCGCAGCTGACACCAAAAACTCAAGAGTGCCCCAGCTTCAAACTGTTCTGCATGAATCCACCAAAAACCCAGATTGCCCCAGCTTCAAACTCTTCTGCATGAATCCACCAAAAACCCAGAGTGCCCCAGCTCCAAACTCTTCTGCATGAATCCACCAAAAACTCAGAGTGCCCCAGCTCCAAACTCTTCCACCAAGAACTCAGAGTGCCCCAGCTCCAAACTCTTCCACCAAAAACTCAGAGTGCCCCAGCTCCAAACTGTTCTGAATGAATCCACCCAAAAGCTCAGAGTGCTCCAACTCCAAACTCTTCTGCACAAATCCAGCCCTGTTTAACTGGAGGGAGGACAAAGGAAACTTCTGGGGCACAGCACATAGAAAAACTGCCTGTCCTGGCAGGAAACCAAGGTCTGGCCATTCCCAGAAGATTCCCAGGGGCACAGGGGAAGTGGGGAGCTCCCCAAAATGAGCCATCCCTGTTCTGGTCTGTGGTGAGGGGCAAAAGTCAAGAGAGCAGAGGATGAAGCTGTAGGATCCCACCTCATCCACAACCTCAGGCAAATTACTGCTTGGCAAGACCTTCATTTCCCAACCCAGAAAGGGTCTGTTTATCCCATTTGTGAAACATTTAGATGGAAAGACCTACAGCATCTCTGGGCAGAGAAAAAAACCAAAAAAAACCCCAACAAACCACAGCACCATGCAGCTCAGCACAACCCTCAGCGCCAGTCACTGGCAACGGGCTATTTATAGCTGAGGATCATTAACTGCATTAAAAAAGTTTGATGTTCCCTAACAATCTGTGTCATTTTAGAGAGCTGGCCTTCCCCCTGACGCTGGCTGATAAGTGGAGCAGCAGTGCTGAATAGAGGTAATTATACCCCAGCTCGATAGGCTGAGCCCTGAGCCCAATGTGAGCGTGTCCTTTCCCCAGGGCTCTTATTTAAATATTATCCCAGCTCCCACAGCCAACCAGGGGGAGAACACTGCTATGGATACTCTCATAAAACAGCCTAATTATGAATAATGCTTTGGTTTTTAACAAAATTAATCGCCACACGCTAAAAAAGTGCTTATTCCAACCTAGTGCTGGCAGAGATTAAAATGCCAAGTGAAGGGAAGCGCTGAACCACTGACTGTTTTTGGTACGTGTGAAGAAGGTACTGAGCTCCAAAAATAGGTAAAGCAACTTCTCTGCATTTTCTGGTCAGACTTAACACCTGCCTTAGGAAAAAAAATACAGAATTTAATGCTGGAATTTATTTAAAAAACACCCAAACCCTTGGTCTTGCATTGAAGATGTAAAAAATCACCAGAATGTCAGAAAACCTCCAACTATCCGAATGTTTTCCTCCCTTTCCTCACCTGTCTTTCTGAACTCGATTTTAAAGGTGGAAATATCTCTGTTCCTGATCTATTGAAGGCTCCCATCAGTGCCAGCAGAAAGGCTGCTGGGTGTGTGATAACTTTAAAAAGCATGGGGTTTATCTGGAGAGAGCAGGATGGGTCACTGGAAACATTCTCTGCACTGGGGTGGGAGGATCTGCCGGGAAAATGTGTCAGGAAAATCCCCTCGGAGCAGATGTGGGGATTGCAGAAGCTCTGGGTGGTGGCCAAGGAGCTTTCCCAACTCCTTTCCCAACCCAATTTGGCAGGGTGGCCAAAATCAGCACAGCCCTTCCAGTGCTGCTGCCTCGTGCCCAGGGAATGTGCCAGGCTGGGTTTTCTCAGTCCCTTTTGCTTGGCAAAGCACAAACCATCCTGCTAGGGAGAGGAAAGCATGTCAGGGGTGTCAGCCTCACCACACTATAAAACTGATCAAAAAACCAACCCTGTAAAACCACGTGTTGGATTTGTCACATCACAAGGGCTTTGTATCGCCCTGATAACGATCAGATGTGCTTTATCTGCACCCAGCGTTTCCTACAAGCTGATAAACTTTGAGCTGGGTGAGAACCACGCTGGAAATGTTGGAGCAGGGCTGGAGGAGCCTGCCAGGGGGCTGATAACAGCCCCTGCTGTTCCAGTGATCCTCAGCATCTCTCCTCCAGCTCCTCTCTTGGGCATGGTGAGCTCCAGGTGAGCTCCAGGTAGCCAATGTGGCCAGCAGAAACAGCTCAGAACCAGAGAGTTTCAGTGGTTCAGTGCCTCCCTTCTCTTGGCATTTTAATCTTTGAGCTGGGTGAGAACCACGCTGGAAAACGCTGGAAATGTTGGAGTGTGGCTGGAAGAGCCTTCCTGGGGTTGGTAACAACCCCTGCTTTTCCAGTGATCCTCAGCATCTCTGCTCCAGCTCCTCTCTTGGGCATGGTGAGCTCCAGGTGAGCTCCAGGTAGCCAATGTGGCCAGCAGAAACAGCTCAGTACCAGAGAATCAGTGGTTCAGTGCCACCCTTCACCTGGCATTTTAATCTTTGAGCTGGGTGAGAACCAAGTGTGCCACGCTGGAAATGTTGGAGCAGGGCTGGAGGAGCCTGCCAGGGGGCTGATAACAACCCCTGCTGTTCCAGTGATCCTCAGCACCTCTGCTCCAGCTCCTCTCTCTGGAATGGTGAGCTCCAGGTAGCCAGGTAGCCACTGTGGCCAGCAGAAACAGCTCAGAGAAAATCACAGGAGCGGGCATGCAGCTCATGCACAACCTCAGGCGCCGTCACTGGCACGGCGGCCTATTTATAGGCTGAGGAAAAAAAAAAAAAAATAAAATGATTAATGCATCTCAAAAAAGTTTGATGTTCCCTAGACGATCACTCGTCTGGAATGTCTATTTTAGTAGAGCTGGCCGGTGTTGCCCCGACTGGCTGGATAAGAGTGGCAGCAGCAGGTGTGAGGGATAGAGGTTATTAATACCAGCCTAGAAGCTGAGGCGCTGAAGCCCAATGTGAGCGTGATCCTTCCCCAGGGCTCTTATTTAAATCATTGATCCATCCAGCTCCCACAGCCAACCAGGGGGAGAGGCACTTGCGTATGGAATCTCTCATGAAACACCTAATTATTGAATAATGCCCTTGTTATTTAAACAAAGAATTACGCCGACAACGCATAAAAAGTGCTTTATTCCGGGGAACGCTAGTGCTGGCAGAATGATTAAAATGCCTAATGAAGGGGAGCGCTGAAGCCCACTGAC
>VKON01001394.1:205839-221863 GCA_009741485.1 Malurus cyaneus samueli
GTACACACAGATGTTTCCAGAAGAAGCTACTCACTCAGGACACTTAGGCCATCGAAGATATAAATACACAGCCACACTGAACTCCTTCACATCGTATAGTTAGATCCTCTGCCCAGCCACAACGCATCAAACAACCTAGCAGCTAGAGCGCACAATATCAACTAGGGCGCATTTTCAGAATTTACAAGCATGTGGCTAAGGGGAAGCGGGATGGCATTAGAGGGCTACAGAATAGTTCGTTAAAAAGTAACAAGCAAATCATCTATCTACTATTCTGTGACTTATTACTTTCAAATTTTTATCCTGTCTCTCAATCACTGCTATAAACTGGTCCACGAACAAAGGAGAGGGGATTTCTACCCGATGCCGAACTTGTAAAATAGAGAACTGACTGCACATGAACTGTCTTAAATGACAGTGATGAAAAGTTGAAGCTTATGCGGCGTAAAATTAGAGCCACTTTTTGTGCATTAAAGAGTAAGAAATTGCAGAAAAACTAAAGCCCCTTGCAGTCAGCTGGTCCTCAGAGAGTCATGAGTAGCCTGGGTGCGTTAGGCTAAGTTTCTGATTGCAACGCCAATGTATGCATTATGAAGTCTGGTCGATGTCTTTAAATTGTCCTAAGGTAGCCAAGGTATTCCATTAACCTCTGCTTATTGTCAGAGAAAAGATAAACAAACCTTCTGTAACTGTGCTACCGAGCTGCTCGGGTGATCTTTTGTTGATTGTTCCTGCCTTCAAGGACCAGTGGGTAGCGAGAGTATGAGTACACGCATCCAGCAGAGACAATGCTCAGCCGGCAGGGAGAGCTGCCGTTCTCTTGGACTGCTTCTTTTTCTTTTCTATTTATTTTTTTTTCTCATCCTGAAATCAGTAAGATTCCCATGCACGCGACAGGCCAAGGAAAACCCTCCATGAACCACTGTGTTAGTTACTTCCACCATTACACTCTGGAGCGCCTAATGGGGGAGGCTCTATCTACCCAAAGAAGAAAAGACTTTAAGATCCAAAGCTGTTTGCCACACATTTGATTTTTCCTAAATATTAATTCCTTTCCTCTCTTCGTTTCTACCTTGGCCATATATTTGTTTTGTTTTAAAAAAGTGCGTTTTTCCTTCTTCTTTCACCTTCCTCTCTGTCAAAAATATTATTTCCAGGCACCCACGTGGGGAAGAGACGGAGCTGCTCGGAAACTTGGGAGTTTCTCCCCACTCATAAATTAGCATTAAATAACCATATTCTTTGCAAGCACAGATCTAGGGAAAAGAGTGCTCTCTTAACGTTACAGAATAATCAGAGACTGGAATGCTCGATAGGAAGCACTATAACTGTATAAACTCTTAAAACATTTGTGCAACCCAGCGGTTAATACTAATCAAAAACCAATGCTGTGATGATCCTTATGGAATGACCCTGATCTGCTCTCACCGATTGACTATCCACAACGGGAGAAAAGGGGGCTATTCCTGCTCAAAAGGAAGTCTGGAGCCATGGTTAAAGCGGAAAGACTCCAGTTCCCACACTCCTAGTCTGCTTTGTAAACAATGACGGATCTACGCATGCATCGCACTTTCCCTTAGCGAAACGGTACAGCTCTGCTCATACTGTACACTTGAACAATAACATTCTACCCCCCCTCTGGCCTCAGCACGTCGCTTTAAAAACTGACTATAATAAGTCTCCTCTGTAAGAGACCCACCCTGAAGACACTCTCCCTACCAATGCCTATGGACCATCGTGACTTGGCAAGACCCCGTCACGGTACTTTTTATACCTGCTCTCTGCCTCTCTCTCCCTGAGTGCCCCTCTCCCTCCTCTCTCTCTCTCTCTCTCACCCTCTCTTAAGACTCCCCGCTCTTCCCTGGCCCCATCTTCTTTCTCTCTCTCTCTCTCTCTCTCTCTCTCCATCTCCACTCCTTCTTCTCAGACCCCGTCTCCCCGCTCTCCCTATTTCCTCTCTCCACCCTTTCCCCATCGCAAATTCTATATATATTATATTGTCTCTGATTATTAAGCATATACATGCCTTCTCATTTTCTTTTGCACCCTGAGATGCCAAACACACCTATCACGACTCCCTTCAACCTCGAACGATCGTGACATATTATCTCTATCTACTCAGCAGTTCTGACAAAAAGGGGTTTGCCAGGATTTCCTTTTGCTTGTGTAAACTGGGCTCTGGCCTCATCTGGGGGGAATTCATTAGAATAGGGGACATTTTTGCATTTGTGAAGTTCCTTATTGGGGAATCCTAGATAGATATTGCTAATTCCTGAAACCTATAAAACTTGTATCTTATTGGGGAATCCTAGATAGATTTGCTAATTCCTGAAACCTATAAACTTGTACCCGTGCTGTACACGGGGGTGCATTCTGCCATTCAAGTTGTGCACCTGGATCCCAAATCCCGAGTAAAAACCTTTTTATCCCCTAAACCATGTCTGTGTCATTATTAAAAACTGGCCTTTCAGCAACACCCTGGAGCTGTTCCTGGGGACTGTTCCCTCTCTGATGGTCAGCACTGGCAAACTTGGTGTTTTGGGTCACTGGCCAGGAACAGGATTTCTTTCACACTGACAGATTTTGTTCCTTCTCTTTTCTTCCCTGCTCTCGCTCCTGTTGGTCGAGCTCCCTTCTCGTGCTCCAGAGAAGTTTTTATTGCTAAATATCTCCAACAGCCTCTTGCAAAGTGTGAGGTGCCACAAGGAAGGAAATTAGGAGCCACCTCACAGCTCTGCAATGATTAAACCACTTCACTGGCAAATTCTTCCACTGCAGAGTGAAGTTCTGCCCAATGAAGTTCCCCTTGCAAGCACTTATTAGGGAGGCTCTGCTATAACCTAATTAAAATTTGGTTTAATATTCTGTGAAAATGAAAAACTGAATCCTCCCTGCTCGAAAGAATGACCGTGCATGTATTAGTCTTCTGTTTTGTTGTTGTTGTTGGCTTATTCAAATATTAACACTGCCTGCACGCTCAAATGATGGTTTGTGTCCATTAACTGGGCTTAATTCTCAAATTTAATGATGAGTGATACATGGGAATTTGGAAAGCTGCTTGCTGGATATTTTTTATTATGTTTTTTATGCTAATGTTCCTTCCTGGAGGTAAATAAGAGGAGGGGATGCTGGGCAATATTATTACTGTGAAATTAAAATAAAGTCTCATTATTTGAGGATGGAATTTATGCTGAAGGTTTACTCTTCATCTGCAGCTTCATTCTGAATTCTTCCAGCTAATTACCTCCTGATTAGTTGAGGACAGGCATTTCTCACCTTGGCCTTGAGCATCAGGTTATCTCCTGAGCAGGGTGTTGGGTGGATGTTTTGGTACGTGTGAAGAAGTACTGAGCTCCAAAAATAGGTAACAGCAACTTCTCTGCATTTTCTGGTCAGACTTAACACTCCTAGGAAAAAAAATACAGAATTTAATGCTGGAATTTATTTAAAAAAACACCAAAACCTTTTAGTCTTGCATTGAAGATGTAAAAATCACCAGAATGTCAGAAAACCTCCAACTATCCGAATGTTTTCCTCCCTTTCCTCACCTGTCTTTCTGAACTCGATTTTAAAGGTGGAAATATCTCTGTTCCTGATCTATTGAAGGCTCCCATCAGTGACCAGCAGAAAGGCTGCTGGGTGTGTGATAACTTTAAAAAGCACGGGGTTTATCTGGAGAGAGCAGGATGGGTCACTGGAAACATTCTCTGCACTGGGGGTGGGAGGATCTGCCGGGAAAATGTGTCAGGAAAATCCCCTCGGAGCAGATGTGGGGATTGCAGAAGCTCTGGGTGGTGGCCAAGGAGCTTTCCCAACTCCTTTCCCAACCCAATTTGGCAGGGTGGCCAAAATCAGCACAGCCCTTCCAGTGCTGCTGCCTCGTGCCCAGGGAATGTGCCAGGCTGGGTTTTCTCCAGTCCCTTTTGCTTGGCAAAGCACAAACCATCCCTGCTAGGCAGAGGAAAGCAGTGTCAGGGGTGTCAGCCTCACCAGACATCATAAAACTGATCAAAATACCAACCCTGTAAAACCACGTGTTGGATTTGTCACATCACAAGGGCTTTGTATCGCCCTGATAACGATCAGATGTGCTTTATCTGCACCCAGCGTTTCCTACAAGCTGATAAACTTTGAGCTGGGTGAGAACCACGCTGGAAATGTTGGAGCAGGGCTGGAGGAACCTGCCAGGGGGCTGATAACAACCCCTGTTTCCAATGATCTCAGCACCTCTCCTCCAGCTCCTCTCTTGGGCATGGTGACTCCAGGTGAGCTCCAGGTAGCCAATGTGGCCAGCAGAAACAGCTCAGTACCAGAGAATCAGTGGTTCAGTGCCCCCTTACCTGGCATTTTAATCTTTGAGCTGGATGAACCAAGTGTGCCACGCTGGAAATGTTGGAGCAGGGCTGGAAGAGCTGCCAGGGGTTATAACAACCCCTGCTGTTCCAGTGATCCTCAGCACCTCTGCTCCAGCTCCTCTCTTGGGCATGGTGAGCTCCAGGTAGCCAGGTAGCCAATGTGGCCAGCAGAAACAGCTCAGTACAGAGATCAGTGGTTCAGTGCCACCCTTCACCTGGCATTTTAATCTTTGAGCTGGGTGAGAACCAAGTGTGCCACGCTGGAAATGTGGAGTGTGGCTGGAGGACCTGGATGTTCTGGACAGAAGGCTTCACCCAAGGCTGAGCTCAGGTTTAAGATAGCACAGGGCACACTGAGCCCTTCTTTAGGATGTTTGGTCGCTGTGCCCAGCAGAATTCATAAACTAAGCTGGAATATCAGGGTACAGGAATTACAAACATGTGGGCTAAGGGATACAGGGGGATGGATAGAGGGTATAGAAGCATAAAGGGAAAAGCAAAAAGACATCAGGCATCAAGGGAACAGTCCCAAGAACAGCTCGAGGGAACAGTCCCAAGAACAGCTCGAGGGAACAACCCCAAGGAAAAGCTCGAGGAGGGAACAGTCCCAAGGAACAACTCGAGGGGAACAGTCCCAAGGCTGGACTGGGCTGGACCATGCTACCCCTGAACACCCCTCCCCACTCTGCCCCTCTGCCAGCCCATCCTCCAGCTCTTACTGAAGCCAAAATTCCCTCACCAGGCCCAAGCAGGGCTGCTGCCCCTGTCCAGCCCCAGTGTGTGTCTCAGGCCCTGCAGGGATGGAGGGTACTGAATCCCCATCATTCTGCCCACAACGAAGGCGCCTCCGCACCCAAACGTCCCAAGTCTGACACTTCAGAGTGAGAAACGCTGCAGAAGCTGCCAGCCGAGCTGGCACAGAGCCCAGGAGCAGAGATAGACCCAGCTCTGGGTGTTCTGACCAACAGAGCCCATCCCAACACCTCCATGGGCGATCCCAAAACTGCTCGGGGTGGGGATGCAGGGACAGCACTCACCAGGATGGCACTGCACACATGGGACAGCCCAGGATTTCCATATTTATTCCATATTTATTCCATATTTATTCCATATTTATTCCATATTTATTCCATATTTATTGGTTACAATAAACCACCACCACAGCCCGTCTGGCACAAAGAATTCCAGCAGCAGAAGCCCAAAGTTGCCCCAGGAAGAAGCAGGACCCAGCTCTGGCAGTGCCCAAATGACACAGCACAATCTCAGCTCCACGCTGCCCTAAATAAAAGCACATCCCCCCTCCTCCATCAGCTGCACTTGTGACCAGTGGCCTTTTTAATGTATTTTTCTTCCTTTATTATTTTTTTTTTTTTTTACTCAACTGGCCCCCGTGTTTACAGCTCGCTGCAGCACAAATCCTTATTTCATGTCACCCACTGGCCCAGGCTGTCCCCACTCTCTGTTTCTCCTAGACAAGTTAATAAGATGGAAGGCTCCCCGGAGGCCTCGAGCCAGCCAACATTATCACTTGGAAGCAAGGCAGAAATACTGACACATCGGAAATGACTTCAAGCCTATTAATTACCCTTTCTTCTCTGGCAGATCTTTGAGAGAGAGCTTGACAAATTGAAAGGCAGCAGAGAGCATCCTCCCTGTCCCAGGAGCCCCTACCCACGCCAACAACAGCAAAACACACACATCCCCCTAAAAAAAAATTATTTGTTTTGTTATCAATTAAATCATCCAAGTCTGCCTGTCAGTGACAAATCTCCAATTTCTGTTTTTCTGTTTCCAGAGGGAAGACACAAGGCACGGGACAAGGGCACTGTCCCACATATCAGGGGACATGGAAAATGCTGCTGCACTGGGAAATTTTGGAGCTTCCCCTGAATCCCCTGATCTCTGCTCCTGATGCTGGAAATACCCTCAGCCCCTCTATTTTCAAATCCTCTATTTTCAATTCATAATTGATCCTAATTATTATAAGCATTAGATATTAAATGCATTCCTACGTGCAATGGGGCTTCGACCGTGGGTTTTTGGTGAAGTCTATTGTATAAATAAATGATTGGATTTCTTATTCAAGAGCTTCAGATGTGGCAGNTGTAGGAAACGCTGGGTGCAGATAAAGCACATCTGATCGTTATCAGGGCGATACAAAGCCCTTGTGATGTGACAAATCCAACACGTGGTTTTACAGGGTTGGTATTTTGATCAGTTTTATGATGTCTGGTGAGGCTGACACCCCTGACACTGCTTTCCTCTGCCCTAGCAGGGATGGTTTGTGCTTTGCCAAAGCAAAAGGGACTGGAGAAAACCCAGCCTGGCACATTCCCTGGGCACGAGGCAGCAGCACTGGAAGGGCTGTGCTGATTTTGGCCACCCTGCCAAATTGGGTTGGGAAAGGAGTTGGGAAAGCTCCTTGGCCACCACTCAGAGCTTCTGCAATCCCCACATCTGCTCCGAGGGGATTTTCCTGACACATTTTCCCGGCAGATCCTCCCACCCCCAGTGCAGAGAATGTTTCCAGTGACCCATCCTGCTCTCTCCAGATAAACCCCATGCTTTTTAAAGTTATCACACACCCAGCAGCCTTTCTGCTGGCCACTGATGGGAGCCTTCAATAGATCAGGAACAGAGATATTTCCACCTTTAAAATCGAGTTCAGAAAGACAGGTGAGGAAAGGGAGGAAAACATTCGGATAGTTGGAGGTTTTCTGACATTCTGGTGATTTTTACATCTTCAATGCAAGACCAGAGGGTTTGGGTGTTTTTTAAAATAAATTCCAGCATTAAATTCTGTATTTTTTCCTAAGCAGGTGTTAAGTCTGACCAGAAAATGCAGAGAAGTTGCTATTACCTATTTTTTGGAGCTCAGTACCTTCTTCACACGTACCAAAAACACCCTGCTCAGGAGATAACCTGATGCTCAAGGCCAAGGTGAGTAATGCCTGTCCTCAACTAATCAGGAGGTAATTAGCTGGAAGAATTCAGAATGAAGCTGCAGATGAAGAGTAAACCTTCAGCCACTAAATTCCATCCTCAAATAATGAGACTTTATTTTAATTTCACAGTAATAATATTGCCCAGCATCCCCTCCTCTTATTTACCTCCAGGAAGGAACATTAGCATAAAAAACATAATAAAAAATATCCAGCAAGCAGCTTTCACAAATTCCCATGTATCACTCATCATTAAATTTGAGAATTAAGCCCAGTTAATGGACACAAACCATCATTTTGAGCGTGCAGGCAGTGTTAATATTTGAATAAGCCAACAACAACAACAAAACAGAAGACTAATACATGCACGGTCATTCTTTCGAGCAGGGAGGATTCAGTTTTCATTTTCACAGAATATTAAACCAAATTTTAATTAGGTTATAGCAGAGCCTCCCTAGTAAGTGCTTGCAAGGGGAAGTCCATTGGGCAGAACTTCGCTCTGCAGTGGAAGAATTTGCCAGTGAAGTGGTTTAATCATTGCAGAGCTGTGAGGTGGCTCCTTATTTCCTTCCTTGTGGCCACCTCACACTTTGCCAAGAGGCTGTTGGAGATATTTAGCAATAAAAACTTCTCTGGAGCACGAGAAGGGAGCTCGACCAACAGGAGCGAGAGCAGGGAAGAAAAGAGAAGGAACAAAAATCTGTCAGTGTGAAAGAAATCCTGTTCCTGGCCAGTGACCCAAAACACCAAGGTTTGCCAGTGCTGACCATCAGAGAGGGAACAGTCCCCAGGAACAGCTCCAGGGTGTTGCCTTGAAAGGCCAGTTTTTAATAATGACACAGAAGGAGAAGGAAGGGAAAAGGAGAAAGGAGAAAGAGGAGAAGGGAGAGAGAAGGAGAAAAGGAAAGGAGGAGAAGGAGAAGGAGAAGGAGAAGGAGAAGGAGAAGGAGAAGGAAGGAGAGGAGAAGAAGAAAGAGGAGAAGGAAGAAGGAAAGGAAAGGAAAGGAAAGAGAAGGAAAGGAAAGGAAGGAAAAAAAAAAAGAAAAAAGAAAGAAAATAAAGAAAAAAGGAAAGGAAAGGAAAGAAAGGGAAAGGAAAGGAAAGGAAGGAAAGGAAAGGAAAGGAAAGGAAGGAAAGGAAAGGAAAGGAAAGGAAAGGAAAGGAGGAGAGGAAAGGAAAGGGAAAGGAGGAGAGGAGAGGAAGGAAGGAGAGGAGAGGAGGAGAGGAAGAGAGGAGAGGAGAGGAGAGGAGAGGAAGAGGAGAGAGAGGAGAGGAGAGAGAGGAGAGGAGAGGAGAGGAGAGGAGAGGAGGAAGGAGAGGAGGGAGGGGAGAGAGGAGGAGGAGGAGGGAGGGAGGGAGGGAGAGGGAGGAGGAAGGGGAAAGGAGAGAGGAGAGGAGAGGAGGAGGAGGAAGGAGGAGGGGAGGGGAGGAGGGAGGAGAGGGAGAGAGGGAGGAGGAAGAGAGGAGAGAGAGGAAGAGGAAAAGGAAAGGATAAAGGAAGGAAGGAAGGAAAAAAGGAAAGGAAAGAAGGGAAAGGAAAGGGAAAGGAGGCTGTGAAGAGCCTGCAGCCAGGTCCCATTGGCATTGGGGACATTGTGGCCCCAGGAGCACTGTGCCTTGCAGGGGTGGATGTGCTGCCAGCAGAACGTCCTCTCTGATCATCCCTTCCTCAATTCCCTGTTATTCCAGTGACTGTGCTCACAGCCATGCAGGGATCACTTTTTATTTTCCCCTGGGAGCTGTCACACTGAGTTTTGGGATTGCACTGTCCTGGTGGGGTAACACAGCATCGCCAGAGTTTCCAGCACTGCCAAATAATTGAAATGTTTTTGGATAAGCGTCGGTTGGCTGCAGAATGTGATTTATCAGGGGAGGCATCAGCAGTGGGAATATCAGTAAATAGAACTGTCTGACATGGCAGGTCATTTTTATTTTAATGTGGTAGATTTAATGAACTCTGGTTGTTGTAATTCATGGCAGTGGTGGAATGCATCCATCCCCTCCTGCTGACATTGTTGCTGCTCTGTCCTTCGTTAGTGCCCTCATTGTGGCTGGAGAACTCTGCTCTCTCCCTTCTCCAAATTCCAAGGTTGGCTGATAAATTTTATCTTTTGCATTCAATATTATTAGCAATAAACATAGCCCAGAAACTTCCTCAAGAGTTAGTGTGTTCTAAATATTATTATTATTAATTATTATTATTATTATTATATTATTATTTTTATTTTTTTTTATTTTATTTTATTTTTTTATTTTTTATTTTTATTTTATTATTATTTTATTTTATTTTATTTATTTTTATCTTTTATTGTTGTTTATTATTGTTTATTCTTCTTATTTTTTTATTATTATTATTTTCTTTGTTTATTTATTAATGAATCTTTTGAAAGGCTCTTTGCAGGGGCCTGTGGGCATTTCCCAGATTTTGGGGATGTGGTTGTGGCCCTGACTCCTCTCTGAGAGTTTGTGGGGTTGGAGCAAAGGTTTATTGAGATCAGAGCCAAGAGCAGCCCCCAAATCTGCCATCAGGTGATTTAATAGCATTTATGTCCAGCCTAACCCAATTTATCCCACCTTGCTGAGAAGAAAAAAAAAATAATCCTGCATCAAAATTACTGCTTTTGGAACTGTCTTGTCTCTTTTGAGTGGGAACTGGAGACAACTAGACAAGCTTCAATAGAAAGGAATAAAGAAAACGTTACTTTGTGAACACAATTTTCTGGTCCCAGTCACTTCTCAACAGCCATTCAATCAAAATGCTAATGGCAAAGGCAACAAGGGAGCGAGGTTATTGTAATCCTAATTGATAGGCTGCAGGGATGGGGTTTGATAAGTGCTGTTGAAGAGATGTTTTTGAAATATGATTCCCTTTAATTACAGTGATACTAATAAAAACGGAACAAATGATTTAATGATGGTTTTCTAGGTAACGGCCTGAAGATTTTTGTTCCGGTTGTTTTGGAAGTTTTGGGTTTTTTTTTTCTCTTTTAAACCAGAAATTATGAAAATCACCTTAAAAATAAAGCCGTAGTGGCAGGTAGTGACTTTATCTCAGCTTGCATGGCTATTTTGCATCAGAATTAACACTGCCACATCTGAAGCTCTTGAATAAGAAATCCAATCATTTATTTATACAATAGACTTCACCAAAAACCCACGGTCGAAGCCCCATTGCACGTAGGAATGCATTTAATATCTAATGCTTATAATAATTAGGATCAATTATGAATTGAAAATAGAGGATTTGAAAATAGAGGGCTGAGGGTATTTCCAGCATCAGGAGCAGAGATCAGGGGATTCAGGGGAAGCTCCAAAATTTCCAGTGCAGCAGCATTTTCCATGTCCCCTGATGGGTGACAGTGCCTTGTCCCGTGCCTGTGTCTTCCCTCTGGAAACAGAAAAACAGAAATTGGAGATTTGTCACTGACAGGCAGACTTGGATGATTTAATTGATAACAAAAACAAATAATTTTTTTTTAGGGGGATGTGTGTGTTTTGCTGTTGTTGGCGTGGGTAGGGGCTCCTGGGACAGGGAGGATGCTCTCTGCTGCCTTTCAATTTGTCAAGCTCTCCTCTCAAAGATCTGCCAGAGAAGAAAGGGTAATTAATAGGCTTGAAGTCATTTCCGATGTGTCAGTATTTCTGCCTTGCTTCCAAGTGATAATGTTGGCTGGCTCGAGGCCTCCGGGGAGCCTTCCATCTTATTAACTTGTCTAGGAGAAACAGAGAGTGGGGACAGCCTGGGCCAGTGGGTGACATGAAATAAGGATTTGTGCTGCAGCGAGCTGTAAACACGGGGCCAGTTGAGTAAAAAAAAAAAAAATAATAAAGGAAGAAAAATACATTAAAAAAGGCCACTTGGTCACAAGTGCAGCTGATGGAGGAGGGGGGATGTGCTTTTATTTAGGGCAGCGTGGAGCTGAGATTGTGCTGTGTCATTTGGGCACTGCCAGAGCTGGGTCCTGCTTCTTCCTGGGGCAACTTTGGGCTTCTGCTGCTGGAATTCTTTGTGCCAGACGGGCTGTGTGGTGGTTTATTATAACCAGATGTAAATGTGGAAATGCAGGCTGTCCATGTGTGCAGTGCCATCCTGGTGAGTGCCTCAGAGCCACCACCCCAGCAGTTTTGGGATTGCCCGTGGAGGTGCTGGGATGGCTCTGTTGGTCAGAACACCCAGAGCTGGGTCTATCTCTGCTCCTGGGCTCAGTGCCAGCTCAGCTGGCAGCTTCTGCAGTGTTTCTCACTCTGAAGTGTCAGACTTGGGACATTTGGTGCGGAGGTGCCTTCGTTGTGGGCAGAATGATGGGGATTCAGTAACTTCCATCCCTGCAGGGCCAAGAACACACACTGGGGCTGGACAGGGGCACAGCCCTGCTTGGGCCTGGTGAGGGAATTTTGGCTTCAGTAAGAGCTGGAGGATGGGCTGGCAGAGGGGCAGAGTGGGGAGGGTTTCAGGGGTAGCATGGTCCAGCCCAGTCCAGCCTTGGGACTGTTCCCCTCGAGTTGTTCCTTGGGACTGTTCCCTCCTCGAGCTTTTCCTTGGGGTTGTTCCCTCGAGCTGTTCTTGGACTGTTCCTCGAGCTGTTCTTGGACTGTTCCTTGATGCCTGATGTCTTTTTGCTTTTCCCTTTATGCTTCTTACCCTCTATCCACCCCTGTATCCCTTAGCCCACATGTTTGTAATTCCTGTACCCTGATATTCCAGCTTAGTTTGAATTCTGTGGGCACAGCGACCAAACATCCTAAAGAAGGTCTCAGTGTGCCCTGTGCTATCTTAAACTGAGCTCAGCTTGGGTGAAGCCTTCTGTCCAGAACATCTGTGTAAACTGGGCTCTGGCCTCATCTGGGGGAATTCATTAGAATAGGGGACATTTCTGCATTTGTGAAGTTTCTTATTGGGGAATCCTAGATAGATATGCTAATTCCTGAAACCTATAAAACTTGTATCTTATTGGGGAATCCTAGATAGATTTGCTAATTCCTGAAACCTATAAAACTTGTACCCGTGCTGTACACGGGGTGCATTCTGCCATCAAGTTGTGCACCTGGGATCCCAAATCCCAGGTAAAACCTTTTTATCCCTAAACCATGTCTGTGTCATTATTAAAAACTGCGCCTTCAAGCAAACCCTGGAGCTGTTCCTGGGACTGTTCCCCTCTGATGGTCAGCACTGGCAAACCTTGGTGTTTTGGGTCACTGGCCAGGAACAGGATTTCTTTCACACTGACAGATTTTTGTTCCTTCTCTTTTCTTCCCTGCTCTCGCTCCTGTTGGTCGAGCTCCCTTCTCGTGCTCCAGAGAAGTTTTTATTGCTAAATATCTCCAACAGCCTCTTGGCAAAGTGTGAGGTGGCCACAAGAGGAAGAAATTAGGAGCCACTCACAGCTCTGCAATGATTAAACCACTTCACTGGCAAATTCTTCCACTGCAGAGTGAAGTTCTGCCCAATGATTCCCCTTGCAAGCACTTATTAGGGAGGCTCTGCTATAACCTAATTAAAATTTGGTTTAATATTCTGTGAAAATGAAAACTGAATCCTCCCTGCTCGAAGAATGACCGTGCATGTATTAGTCTTCTGTTTTGTTTGTTGTTGTTGGCTTATTCAAATATTAACACTGCCTGCACGCTCAAAATGATGGTTTGTGTCCATAACTGGGCTTAATTCTCAAATTTAATGATGAGTGATACATGGGAATTTGTGAAAGCTGCTTGCTGATATTTTTTATTATGTTTTTTATGCTAATGTTCCTTCCTGGAGGTAAATAAGAGGAGGGGATGCTGGGCAATATTATTACTGTGAAATTAAAATAAAGTCTCATTATTTGAGGATGGAATTTAGTGGCTGAAGGTTTACTCTTCATCTGCAGCTTCATTCTGAATTCTTCCAGCTAATTACCTCCTGATTAGTTGAGGACAGGCATTACTCACCTTGGCCTTGAGCATCAGGTTATCTCCTGAGCAGGGTGTTGGGTGGATGTTTTGGTACGTGTGAAGAAGGTACTGAGCTCCAAAAATAGGTAACAGCAACTCTCTTGCATTTTCTGGTCAGACTTAACACCTCCTTAGGAAAAAAAATACAGAATTTAATGCTGGAATTTATTTAAAAAAACACCAAACCTTTTAGTCTTGCATTGAAGATGTAAAAATCACCAGAATGTCAGAAACCTCCAACTATCCGAATGTTTTCCTCCCTTTCCTCACCTGTCTTTCTGAACTCGATTTTAAAGGTGGAAATATCTCTGTTCCTGATCTATTGAAGGCTCCCATCAGTGACAAGCAGAAAGGCTGCTGGGTGTGTGATAACTTTAAAAAGCACGGGGTTTATCTGAGAGAGCAGGAGGGTCACTGGAAACATTCTCTGCATGGGGGTGGGAGGATCTGCCGGGAAAATGTGTCAGGAAAATCCCCTCGGAGCAGATGTGGGGATTGCAGAAGCTCTGGGTGGTGGCCAAGGAGCTTTCCCAACTCCTTTCCCAACCCAATTTGGCAGGGTGGCCAAAATCAGCACAGCCCTTCCAGTGCTGCTGCCTCGTGCCCAGGGAATGTGCCAGGCTGGGTTTTCTCCAGTCCCTTTTGCTTTGGCAAAGCACAAACCATCCCTGCTAGGCCAGAGGAAAGCAGTGTCAGGGGTGTCAGCCTCACCGACATCAATAAAACTGATCAAAAATACCAACCCGTAAAACCACGTGTTGGATTTGTCACATCACAAGGGCTTTGTATCGCCCTGATAACGATCAGATGTGCTTTATCTGCACCCAGCGTTTCCTACAAGCTGATAAACTTTGAGCTGGGTGAGAACCACGCTGGAAATGTTGGAGCAGGGCTGGAGGAACCTGCCAGGGGGCTGATAACAACCCCTGGTATTCCAATGATGCTCAGCACCTCTCCTCCAGCTCCCCTCTTGGGCATGGTGAGCTCCAGGTGAGCTCCAGGTAGCCAATGTGGCCAGCAGAAACAGCTCAGTACCAGAGAATCAGTGTTCAGTGCCTCCCTTCACCTGGCATTTTAATTTTGAGGCTGGATGAGAACCAAGTGTGCCCAGGCTGGAAATGTGGAGGCAGGGCTGGAAGAGTCTGCCAGGGGGTTGATAACAGCCCCTGCTGTTCCAGTGATCCTCAGCACCTCTGCTCCAGCTCCTCTCTTGGGCATGGTGAGCTCCAGGTAGCCAGGTAGCCAATGTGGCCAGCAGAAACAGCTCAGTACGCAGAGAATCAGTGTTCAGTGCCACCCTTCACCTGGCATTTTAATCTTTGAGCTGGTGAGAACCAAGTGTGCCACGCTGGAAATGTTGGAGTGTGGCTGGAGGAACCTGCCCAGGGTTGATAACACCTCTGCTGTTCCAGTGATGCTCAGCACCTCTGCTCCAGCTCCTCCTCTCTGGAATGGTGAGCTCCAGGTAAGCCAGGTAGCCAATGTGGCCAGCAGAACAGCTCAGTAACCAGAGAGTTTCAGTGGTTCAGTGCCACCCTTCACCTGGCATTTTTAATTCCTTTTGAGCTGGATGAGAACCAAGTTGTGCAGCTGGAAATGTTGGAGTGGTGTGGCTGAGAGAGCTCCTTTCAGGGTTGATAACAACCCCTGCGTTCCAGTATCATCAGCATCTCTGCTTCCAGCAATCGCTCTGTAGGCATGGTGAGCTCCAGGTGAGCTCCCATGGTGAGCTCCAGGTGAGGCTCGCAGGGGCTGCAGGTACGCCATTAAGCCAATGTGGCCAGCAGAAACACTCAATACCAGATGTCAGTGGGTTAAGGCGCCTCCTTTCACTTGCGATTTTTAATCTTTGAGCTGGTGAAGAACCACGCTAGGAGAAACGCTGGAAATGTTGGATGTGGCAGGAAGAGCCCTTCCTGGGGTTTGAGGCTAACAACCCCTTGCTTTTCCAGTGTACCTCACATCTACTGCTCCAGCTCCTCTCTTGGCATGGTGAGGCTCCAGGTGAGCTCCAGGTGAGCTCAGGTAGCCGAGGTAGCCATGTGGCCAGCAGAAACATGCTCAGTACCAGAGAGTTTCAGTGGTTCAAGTGCCTCCCTTCTCTTGGCATTTAATCTTTGACTGGGGAGAACCACGTGTGCAAACGCTGGAAATGTTTGGAGCATGGAGACTTCCGGGCTCCGAGGTTGAAACAACCCCGCTTTTCGAAGTGATCCTCAGCACCTCTGCTCCAGCCTCTCTTGGGCATGGTGAGCTCCAGGTGAGCTCCAGGTAGCCAATGTGGCCAGCAGATAACAGCTCAGTACCAGAAATCAGTGGTTCAGTGCCACCCTTCACTGGCCATTTTAATCTTTGAGCTGGATGAGAACCAAGTTTCCATGCTGGAAATGTTGGAGCAGGGCTGGAAGAGCCTGCCCGGGGGTTGATAACAGCCCCTGCTGTTCCAGTGATCCTCAGCACCTCTGCTCCAGCTCCTCTCTCTGGAATGGTGAGCTCCAGGTAGCCACTGTGGCCAGCAGAAACAGCTCAGTACCTGAGAATTAGTGGTTCAGCTCTTCCCTTCACTTGGCATTTTAATCTTTGAGCTGGGTGAGAACCAAGTGTGCCACGCTGGAAATTTGGAGAGGCTGGAAGACTCCAGGGGGTCTGATAACAACCCCTGGCTGATTTTCCTCAGATCTGCAGCTCCCTCTGTCCAGCCCTTCTTCTGTGGGATGGTGAGCTCCAGGTGAGCTCCAGGGGCTGCAGGTAGCCGGGTAGCCAATGTGGCCAGCAGAAACCTCATACCAGAAGGCA
>VKON01001394.1:221888-247496 GCA_009741485.1 Malurus cyaneus samueli
CGGGAATAAAAAGAAGAATCATAGAAGGAAAAGAAGAAGGAAAAAAAGGAAAGGAAAGGAAGGGGAAAGGAAAGGGAAAGGAGGCTGTGAAGAGCCTGCAGCCAGGTCCCCATTGGCATTGGGGACATTGTGGCCCCAGGAGCACTGTGCCTTGCAGGGGTGGATGTGCTGCCAGCAGAACGTCCCTCTCTGATCATCCCTTCCTCAATTCCCTGTTATTCCAGTGACTGTGCTCACAGCCACGCAGGGGTCACTTTTTATTTTCCCCTGGGAGCTGTCACACTGAGTTTTGGGATTGCACTGTCCTGGTGGGGTAACACAGCATCGCCAGAGTTTCCAGCACTGCCAAATAATTGAAATGTTTTTGGATAAGCGTCGGTTGTGCTGCAGAATGTGATTTATCAGGGGAGGCATCAGCAGTGGGAATATCAGTAAATAGAACTGTCTGACATGGCAGGTCATTTTTATTTTAATGTGGTAGATTTAATGAACTCTGGTTGTTGTAATTCATGGCAGTGGTGGAATGCATCCATCCCCCTCCTGCTGACATTGTTGCTGCTCTGTCCTTCGTTAGTGCCCTCATTGTGGCTGGAGAACTCTGCTCTCTCCCTTCTCCAAATTCCAAGAGTTGGCTGATAAATTATTGTCTTTTGCATTCAATATTATTAGCAATAAACATAGCCCAGAAACTTCCCCAAGAAGTTAGTGTGTTCTAAATATTATTATATTATTATTATTATTATTATTATTATTTATTTTTATTTTTATTTTTATTTTTATTTTTATTTTTATATTTTTATTTTTATTTTTATTATTATTGTATTTTATTATATTTTATTCTTTTTATTGTTGTTTATTATTGTTTATTCTTACTTTATTTTTTTTATTATTATTATTCTTTTTGTTATTTTTAATGAATCTTTTGAAAGGCTCTTTGCAGGGGCCTGTGGGCATTTCCCAGATTTTGGGGATGTGGTTGTGGCCCTGACTCCTCTCTGAGAGTTTGTGGGGTTGGAGCAAAGGTTTATTGAGATCAGAGCCAAGAGCAGCCCCCAAATCTGCCATCAGGTGATTTAATAGCATTTATGTCCAGCCTAACCCAATTTATCCCACCTTGCTGAGAAGAAAAAAAAATAATCCTGCATCAAAATTACTGCTTTGGAACTGTCTTGTCTCTTTTGAGTGGGAACTGGAGACAACTAGACAAGCTTCAATAGAAAGGAATAAAGAAACAGTTACTTTGTGAACACAATTTTCTGGTCCCAGTCACTTCTCAACAGCCATTCAATCAAAATGCTAATGGCAAAGGCAACAAGGGAGCGAGGTTATTGTAATCCTAATTGATAGGCTGCAGGGATGGGGTTTGATAAGTGCTGTTGAAGAGATGTTTTTGAAATATGATTCCCTTTAATTACAGTGATACTAATAAAAACGGAACAAATGATTTAATGATGGTTTTCTAGGTAACGGCCTGAAGATTTTTGTTCCGGTTGTTTTGGAAGTTTTTGGGTTTTTTTTTTCTCTTTTAAACCAGAAATTATGAAAATCACCTTAAAATAAAGCCGTAGTGGCAGGTAGTGACTTTATCTCAGCTTGCATGGCTATTTGCATCAGAATTAACACTGCCACATCTGAAGCTCTTGAATAAGAAATCAATCATTATTTATACAATAGACTTCACCAAAAACCCACGGTCGAAGCCCCATTGCACGTAGGAATGCATTTAATATCTAATGCTTATAATAATTAGGATCAATTATGAATTGAAAATAGAGGATTTGAAAATAGAGGGCTGAGGGTATTTCCAGCAATCAGGAGCAGAGATCAGGGGATTCAGGGGAAGCTCCAAAATTTCCCAGTGCAGCAGCATTTTCCATGTCCCCTGATGTGGACAGTGCCCTTGTCCCGTGCCGTGTCTTCCCTCTGGAAACAGAAAAACAGAAATTGGAGATTTGTCACTGACAGGCAGACTTGGATGATTTAATTGATAACAAAACAAATAATTTTTTTTTAGGGGGATGTGTGTGTTTTGCTGTTGTTGGCGTGGGTAGGGGCTCCTGGGACAGGGAGGATGCTCTCTGCTGCCTTTCAATTTGTCAAGCTCTCTCTCAAAGATCTGCCAGAGAAGAAAGGGTAATTAATAGGCTTGAAGTCATTTCCGATGTGTCAGTATTTCTGCCTTGCTTCCAAGTGATAATGTTGGCTGGCTCGAGGCCTCCGGGAGCCTTCCATCTTATTAACTTGTCTAGGAGAAACAGAGAGTGGGGACAGCCTGGGCCAGTGGGTGACATGAAATAAGGATTTGTGCTGCAGCGAGCTGTAAACACGGGGCCAGTTGAGTAAAAAAAAAAAAAAATAATAAAGGAAGAAAAATACATTAAAAAGGCCACTGGTCACAAGTGCAGCTGATGGAGGAGGGGGGATGTGCTTTATTTAGGGCAGCGTGGAGCTGAGATTGTGCTGTGTCATTTGGGCACTGCCAGAGCTGGGTCCTGCTTCTTCCTGGGGCAACTTTGGGCTTCTGCTGCTGGAATTCTTTGTGCCAGACGGGCTGTGCTGGTGGTTTATTATAACCAGATGTAAATGTGGAAATGCAGGCTGTCCCATGTGTGCAGTGCCATCCTGGTGAGTGCCTCAGAGCCACCACCCCGAGCAGTTTTGGGATTGCCCGTGGAGGTGCTGGGATGGCTCTGTTGGTCAGAACACCCAGAGCTGGGTCTATCTCTGCTCCTGGGCTCAGTGCCAGCTCAGCTGGCAGCTTCTGCAGTGTTTCTCACTCTGAAGTGTCAGACTTGGGACATTTGGGTGCGGAGGTGCCTTCGTTGTGGGCAGAATGATGGGGATTCAGTAACTTCCATCCCTGCAGGGCCCAAGACACACACTGGGGCTGGACAGGGGCAGCAGCCCTGCTTGGCCTGGTGAGGGAATTTTGGCTTCAGTAAGAGCTGGAGGATGGGCTGGCAGAGGGGCAGAGTGGGGAGGGGTGTTCAGGGGTAGCATGGTCCAGCCCAGTCCAGCCTTGGGACTGTTCCCCTCGAGTTGTTCCTTGGGACTGTCCCTCCTCGAGCTTTTCCTTGGGTTGTTCCCTCGAGCTGTTCTTGGACTGTTCCCTCGAGCTGTTCTTGGGACTGTTCCCTTGATGCCTGATGTCTTTTTGCTTTTCCCTTTATGCTTTCTTACCCTCTATCATCCCCTGACCCTTAGCCCACATGTTTGTAATTCCTGTAGCCTGATATTCCAGCTTAGTTTATGAATTCTGCTGGCACAGCACCAAACATCCTAAAGAAGGGTCAGTGTGCCCTGTGCTATCTTAAACCTGAGCTCAGCCTTGGGTGAAGCCTTCTTCCAGAACATCTTGTGTAAACTGGGCTCTGGCCTCATCTGGGGGATTCATTAGAATAGGGGACATTTTGCATTTGTGAAGTTCTTATTGGGGAATCCTAGATAGATATGCTAATTCCTGAAACCTATAAAACTTGTATCTTATTGGGGAATCCTAGATAGATTTGCTAATTCCTGAAACCTATAAAACTTGTACCCGTGCTGTACACGGGGGTGCATTCTGCCATCAAGTTGTGCACCTGGGATCCCAAATCCCGAGGTAAAACCCTTTTTATTCCCCTAAACCATGTCTCTGCTCTCTCCTTCTCCTTCTCCTCCTTCTCCTCTCCCATTTTTTCCTTTCCTTTCCTTTCCTTTCCCTTTTTTCCTTTCCTTTCCCTTTTTTTTTCCTTTCCTTTCCCCTTTTTTCCTTTCCTTTTCCCTTTTTTTCCTCTCCTCTCCTCCAGCAGGTCTCAGCTGGCAGACGGCCAGCACTGTGTAATGGTGCCAGGTAGCAATTTCATTTTTAAAATGCTCTTATCAAAGATTTAAGGTGAAAGATAAGAAGAGAGCGCACTACATCATCATAAAGGAAACATTGTATAAGGCATAGTATTTTACAAATCAAAACAGTTATCAAAATGAAAAGGTATGAATATAAAAACAAATGGAGCCTGTGCTGTGGAGAGGAGGGGAGGGAGCTCTGGGTTTCGGGGAATTGATCAAATTTCAGGTTTTCTTGACAAGTCTCAAAGCCTGTGAAGAACGGGAGCAGCGACACTTCCACTGTCATTTGAAACCAGAAATAAAATGTCAGGTACATTTACAGAGAGCATATACACACACACTTATTTATATGCCTTTTCATATAAATAGATCTATAAATATAGATACATATTTTTCATACCATTACCCACGGCTGTCGGGTGCCTTTATCAAAGTCATCTGACCTGGAAAGCATCTGTTGTTAATACCACTGTTTTATTATTTATCAAATCCATTTCTTCACAGAATGACTAATTTCATACCCACAGCTGCTCCCCTGCTCCCTGCACAGCTGCTCCTTCCCCGGGCAGCCAGGAAGGTTTGCAGCCCATCTCCACCTCCTGCTGCTCCCAAACCCCAAAAGACAGGGTCAGCTATGGAAGTGATGCCTGATGATTTTTGCTTTTCCTTTTTACGCTTTCTGTACCCTCTATGCATTCCCCTGTACCCCTTAGCCTACTTATAATATGCTTATAATTCCTGTACCCTGATATTCCAGCTTAGTTTAGGAATTCTGCTGGGCAGAGAGACCAAACATCCCAAAGAAGGGCTCAGTGTGCCCTGTGCTGTCTTAAACCCGAGCTCAGCCTTGGGTGAAGCCTCCTGTCCAGAACATCTTGTGTAAACTGAGCTCTGACCTCGTCTTGGGGGGATTCATTAGAATAGGGGGACATTCCTGCATTTGGGAAGTTTCTTATTGGACAATCCTAGATAGATATGCTAATTCCTGAAACCTATAAAACTTGTATCTTATTGGGGAATCCTAGATAGATTTGCTAATTCCTGAAACCTATAAAACTTGTACCCGTGCTGTACACGGGGGTGCATTCTGCCATCAAGTTGTGCACCTGGGATCCCAAATCCCGAGATAAAACCCTTTTTATCCCCTTAACCGTGGCTGTCTCATTATTAAAAACTGCCCTTTCAAGGCAACAGAAGGAGCTCAGGAGTGAGCAGATCCAGTGCTATTCACCCTCCTCAGCCTTTCCGTGAGAGAGTCCAAACCCTTTGCAGCTGAGGAGGGAATGTTCCAGTGAACCCCAAATCAACTGGAATGTTGAATGTGGATCCAGGCTGGCTCCATGGCTCACACCTTGACCACAGAACCATCTCTCTGTATTTACTCTCACTGGGACCACTGACAGCCCCAGCATCAGTCTGGTGGGAGCTGTGAGGTTGATTTTAAGGTGATGGTGATGGAGATCTTCCTCCTCACCCATTGCATCAGTCACACGTGAACACACGTGTTCCACAGAGCGCAGCAAATTAGGGCAGGATCCCTAGGGAGAAACCTGGCAGGAGAATTTGCTTCCTTGTAGTAACAAATACTCCCCAGTCAGCTCACATGAAGTTGGGATGAGCTAAATCACTTTTGGCTTTTTCCATTCCTGTTCCTGTTCTAGCAGCTCTGTTCCTCTTCACCCTAAACCCAAACTAATAAAGAGGTAAAAAATATTTGCTTTTTTGTTGTCTGGATGTAATTACAGAAAACAAGAAAATCAGATTGCAAGAACAAGAAACTTCACAAATGCAGTAATGTCCCCCTATTCTAATGAATCCCCCTTAGATGAGGTCAGAGCCCAGTTTACACAAGATGTTCTGGACAGAAGGCTTCACCCAAGGCTGAGCTCAGGTTTAAGACAGCACAGGGCACACTGAGCCCTTCTTTAGGATGTTTGGTCTCTCTGCCCAGCAGAACTCCTAAACTGAGCTGGAATATCAGGCTCCAGGAATTACAAGCCTGTGGGCTAAGGGGTGCAGGGGAATGCATAGAGGGTACAGAAAGCGTAAAAAGGAAAAGCAAAAATCATCAGGCATCACTTCCACAGCACAGAATTCAGGGAACTCGCAGCACTGGAAGGTGTTTTAAAACGGGGAGCAATCTGTGAATTACTACTCCAGCCGAAGGTAGTTTTCTGGTCCAGAAAACACTCAATAAATTAAAAAGATAAAACCCACAACCCAAATGTGCCGACCTGCAGTTTTCTGAAAGAAGCCGTTTTTCAACTTATTCTATCGGATCCAGTGAAAAAAGTGCCAGATGTTCTTACTTCAGCTTATACGTACAAAAAACATACAGAATAAGCAAAATCACTCCAAGCCAGGACATATTAATCAAACTAATTAAAGAAATCTTCCTTTTCCACCCCTCTGACAAACCCTCCTTTGTCACCTGAGTCACTCAGAGCTTTTGCCTTGCAACAACAATCCTGGGAGCAATTGCTGCTCCCTGGGGATGGAAACACTGGAGGATGTGCTCAGGTACCTGCAAAGGTGCAGCTGCAGCTCAGAGCAGCATCCTCCAAAAATGTGTAGAAACAGAAGATTCGGGGATGGGAGAACAAGGGGAGGGTTCTGCTCTGACCGAGGCTCAGGGGGGAAAAGCTTCCTCACCAGCATTATCTGTGTAACCTCTGTTTGTGCTGAATCTCAGGATTTAGGGGATAGGGGAGGTGTTATATGTTTGAATGGATTTTTACACGTGGCAATGACCTTGTGCAATTAAAGGCTTCAGCAGTACTCGAGGTGTGATGGAGGGGGCTCACACCGGGTGACAAACCTGCCCCTTTCTGCAGCATCCTCACCTCACTGAAAGAACTCCCAGAGAATTGTTACCAAACTGAACCCACAGAAAGCACAGCTCTGTGAAAAACAAAGGAGAGGAGTCACCCAGTCTGCTCCCTGGATCTGCTGGGAGAAGGAACCAGCACCCCAGGGAGCGAGCAAGGCAGTCTCTCTGTTTCCATATCGCATTTTTGGGCACGCTGCAAGGAGCTGCCTGTTTCCTCAAGGTCACCAGGCTGATTTTTAATTCTGCCTGTTGTATGCAGGCTGCCCGTCTATGGAAATGCTGCATTTTGTTCTCCTCCCGTTTCTGGCCTTTCCTCAATTAACATTTCCAAACAGTCCCACAAGGCTCAGAGTGCTCCCTGCTAATCGCTCAGCAAGGAAAAAAAAGGGGTTGGGTTTTATCAGCTGGGTAGATTCATAAGCAACAATTTATTTGTGGCTTTTAGGGGTTCTTTCTGCTCGGAGATCTTCAGGATTTGTGCTGATTTCTGTGTCACTCAAGCTGGCTGCTCGGCAGTGACAGTGAGAAGGCAAACTGAGCTCGTATTAAATGTCCTCACCCCTCAAGGCACCTCAGCCAAGCACACGATGTGGTGTCTGTGACACAAACTGTGAGACAGAACCATGATCATTGTTTAGGAAAACTTCTGAAATATCTGCAGAGCCCTCACTTTGTGTTTGTGAAGATGTTGCAGGGACCAGAGTGGCTCTGCTGGCTTCCTCTGCTCTCTCCAGCACACTGTGGTTTGGCTGCGTGGTTATTGATGCACTTCAGGACTGAGTGAATTAATGTTTTTCTCTTCATGACAAACACCATAAACCACAGCTCCCGGGGAAGGAAATGCCTCATTCCTGCTCGTGGTCCTGCCCTGGACACTGTTGCCATGAAAGCCAGGTTTTTAATAATGACACAGACACCGTTTAGGGGATAAAAAGGGTTTTACCTCGGGATTTGGGATCCCAGGTGCACAACTTGATGGCAGAATGCATCCCCGTGTGCAGCACGGGTACAAGTTTTATAGGTTTCAGGAATTAGCAAATCTATCCAGGATTCCCCAATAAGATACAAGTTTTACAGGTTTCAGGAATTAGCAAATCTATCTAGGATTCCCCAATAAGATACAAGTTTTACAGGTTTCAGGAATTAGCATATCTATCTAGGATTCCCCAATAAGATACAAGTTTTATAGGTTTCAGGAATTAGCCTATCTATCTAGGACTCCCCAATAAGATACAAGTTTTATAGGTTTCAGGAATTAGCATATCTATCTAGGATTCCCCAATAAGAAACTTCACAAATGCAGTAATGTCCCCCTATTCTAATGAATCCCCCCCAGATGAGGTCAGAGCTCAGTTTACACAAGATGTTCTGGACAGAAGGCTTCACCCAAGGCTGAGCTCGGGTTTAAGATAGCACAGGGTACACTGATCCCTTCCTCAGGATGTTTGCCAGCAGAATTCCTGAATTAAGCTGGAATATCAGGCTCCAGGAATTACAAGCATGGGGGCTAAGGGGTGCAGGGGAATGCATAGAAAGCGTAAAAAGGTACAGAAAGCGTAAAAAGGAAAAGCAAAAATCATCAGGCATCAACACCACAGACACCCACAGGAGCAGCACTGCCCTCTCCCATCTCTGTGTCTCTGCTTTCCCACCTGAGGCAGCAGGAATCAGCCTTGGATCTGCAAAACCAGCTCACCTGACGGATGGTTTATAATAATTATTTATCATTATTATTATTTTTATGATGTTTATTTTATTATTTTTATTCTTTTTTTTCCTTTTTTTTTTTTTTGAAAAGTGTTTCAGATCTGTACAAAAGTGCTACAGAAGGTGCTGCCTTTCCCCCGAGCACTCTGAGGATCCTTCCTGAGCTGTCCCTCCCTGGCACAGGGCTGATGGAAAGGATGCTGGATAAATCCAGCTCGGAAAGGTCTGGCTGCACAGGGCTCTCCTCCTGGGCACAGGGAATTAAGTGATTTCTTCACCCATATTGACCACGGAGACAGGATACAAATGAGTTTACACCCTGACTGTCCTTTACAATGGGCTTTTAAGTTGATATTCAGTGTAAAGTCTCTGATACTGGAGGTTCCAACCTAATTGCCAGGCTGAGTTTGCAGCCTTTACTGAAGGTTGGAGGGATTTTTTTTTTCCCTAATTAGTATTACCATTGTGTTTTGTTTGCTAAACAAGAAAATAAAAACATCAGCCCCTTTCCTGAATGCTGCTGCAAGTGGAGCCTGTCCTGTCCTTTCCTCCTCGGGTGCCAGGGCAGCTGCTCCTCCTCGGGATGGGATTTTCATTCCGGGTACAAAATTAAGCAATAAGGTCTGACAGACAGTCCAGAGCAGGGCAATTATTGCAAGCCTCAGGTGGCATTATCCAGCGTGAGGCAGGATGACTGTAAGCACCTGAGACGTTCCATAATCTGCTGAAAAGCGTGGCCAGGAGCCCGATTGCTCCTGGGTTCACACCACCCTGACCGTGTTTATTTTTACACTCCACATCAGGTGCCCGACGCAGCAGAGACAGGCATGGGCCAGGAAATTAAAAAGCAAGAGAGATGGAGCCAAAAATTGGCAGTTTTTCCTTTTTTTCTTTGTGTTTATGAACGCCCGAGCAGGGAGCAGGACGGAGCCACGGGCACGGTCCTGTCCCCAAACAGGGGGACACTCGCAGTCCCCAGTACCTGATCAGAGCCTAAAGGGGACAAATTGGTGACAAATGGGGACTTCAGGAGGTGGCCCCAGCTCTGAGCAGCTCTCCTCATTTCACTGCCATCCCCAGTCCCACCGTGCCTGGAGAGATGCTGACACAGAGCAGAGGTGTCAGCACCGCTCTGCAGCCGTTAATATCTTTAAGAAATGAATATTTATAAGCAGGGGATGTAATATTAAAAACACACACATATAAAATATTAACGTGGCACATGTCATTGCTGCAATCCAAACAGACAGGTTTGACTGATGGTGCTCACTGATAGGTGTGTAAATGGTAAATAATATTAACTAATGAATCTTCTTCGCAGCCCTCACGTGAAGTTTGGAAGCAAATATTTGTTTAAAAATTGCTCCAAACCCCCTGTGTGCAGCTGCTGCTCCCCTGATCCTGCAGAGAAGGCAAACACTCCTGAGCTCTGTCACCAAGGGTTAAATCTCTCTGTTCCAGCCCCAGGTCCCTGGGATGGATTTCACGGGGAGGGAGCGATGTGGAGCCAACGCTTCCCACAAAACAACCACACTCTCTGGAGCCCCATTTCTGAAGTGATACAGCTGACAGGGGAATAAAAGCCCGTCTCATCTCGGAAAGCAATAACAATAACACTGCCTCCATTTATAGCTTATGTCACACTTTTCATCCAAAGCCCTTAAAGCATTTTATGTTTTAAAAAAAACCCATCATCGCCGTGTGTGTGGATGCTTTCCCCAAACCTGCAGGTCAAACCTGCTCTCCCCTCAGCCCCATCCTCCTAAAAAGCACAATTTGAGGGAAGGAACCTTTCCTCAGCTCCCTCTGAACCTCAGAACACATTTCTAAGGATACACGGTGCTAAAGCCAGGCTGCTGCCAAGAAAAGCCACGCTCAAAATGACCAAATTAGGCAATTATTTCTATATATTTTAACTACTCTTTTCTCAAAACTGCCCCGAGGATGTATTTCCAAATGCACATGACCTTGCCTGACTTGAGGGAGATGGCGATAAACAAATAATTGCAGCGACTTAATTATATTTATATCTCATCTATAAAAATGTCAATTATAACTTCAGCGATCAGCTCCAGAACTGAGCTTTTGGCAGCCGGACAGAACACAAAAGGCTATTTTTCCTCCTCAGAAAAGCTTCCCTTACCCAGGCACAGCCGATTTCTCTCTCTAACAGCATCACTCCTGTCTCTCCCAATAAACACAACCATTATGTTCACCTGGACAATCATTTCAATGCCCTGGAATCTGCTGGACAGGCACAGCGCAGACACGAAGCTCGACCCTCACCTTCCTCGTGGAGCAGAAGGACAGGGAGCCCCTGGGATTTGGGGGTGGTTTTGTCGTAAAAAGGAAAAAGCAAAATCATCAGGCATACTTCCACAGCACAGAATTCAGGGAACTCGCAGCACTGGAAGGTGTTTTAAAACGGGGAGCAATCTGTGAATTACTACTCCAGCCGAAGGTAGTTTTCTGGTCCAGAAAACACTCAATAAATTAAAAAGATAAAACCCACAACCCAAATGTGCCGACCTGCAGTTTTCTGAAAGAAGCCGTTTTTCAACTTATTTCTATCGGATCCAGTGAAAAAAGTGCCAGATGTTCTTACTTCAGCTTATACGTAAAAAACATACAGAATAAGCAAAATCACTCCAAGCCAGGACATATTAATCAAACTAATTAAAGAAATCTTCCTTTTCCACCCCTCTGACAAACCCTCCTTTGTCACCTGAGTCACTCGGAGCTTTTGCCTTGCAACAACAAAACCCCGGGAGCAATTGCTGCTCCCTGGGGATGGAAACACTGGAGGATGTGCTCAGGTACCTGCAAAGGTGCAGCTGCAGCTCAGAGCAGCATCCTCCAAAAATGTGTAGAACACAGAAGATTCGGGGATGGGAGAACAAGGGGAGGGTTCTGCTCTGACCGAGGCTCAGGGGGGAAAAGCTTCCTCACCAGCATTATCTGTTAACCTCTGTTGTGCTGAATCTCAGGATTTAGGGGATAGGGGAGGTGTTATATGTTTGAATGGATTTTTACACGTGGCAATGACCTTGTGCAATTAAAGGCTTCAGCAGTACTCGAGGTGTGATGGAGGGGGCTCACACCGGGTGACAAACCTGCCCCTTTCTGCAGCATCCTCACCTCACTGAAAGACACTCCCAGAGAATTGTTACCAAACTGAACCCACAGAAAGCACAGCTCTGTGAAAAACAAAGGACAGGAGTCACCCAGTCTGCTCCCTGGATCTGCTGGGAGAAGGAACCAGACCCCAGGGAGCGAGCAAGGCAGTCTCTCTGTTTCCAATCGCATTTTGGGCACGCTGCAAGGAGCTGCCTGTTTCCTCAAGGTCACCAGGCTGATTTTTAATTCTGCCTGTTGTATGCAGGCTGCCCGTCTATGGAAATGCTGCATTTTGTTCTCCTCCCGTTTCTGGCCTTTCCTCAATTAACATTTCCAAACAGTCCCACAAGGCTCAGAGTGCTCCCTGCTAATCGCTCAGCAGAAAAAAAAGGGGTTGGTTTTATCAGCTGGGTAAATTCATAAGCAACAATTTATTTGTGGCTTTTTAGGGGTTCTTTCTGCTCGGAGATCTTCAGGATTTGTGCTGATTTCTGTGTCACTCAAGCTGGCTGCTCGGCAGTGACAGTGAGAAGGCAAACTGAGCTCGTATTAAATGTCCTCACCCCTCAAGGCACCTCAGCCAGGCACACAATGTGGTGTCTGTGACACAAACTGTGAGACAGAACCATGATCATTGTTTAGGAAAACTTCTGAAATATCTGCAGAGCCCTCACTTTGTGTTTGTGAAGATGTTGCAGGGACCAGAGTGGCTCTGCTGGCTTCCTCTGCTCTCTCCAGCACACTGTGGTTTGGCTGCGTGGTTATTGATGCACTTCAGGACTGAGTGAATTAATGTTTTTCTCTTCATGACCAAACACCATAAACCACAGCTCCCGGGGAAGGAAATGCCTCATTCCTGCTCGTGGTCCTGCCCTGGACACTGTTGCCATGAAAGCCAGGTTTTTAATAATGACACAGCACCGTTTAAGGGGATAAAGAGGTTTTACTCGGGATTGGGATCCCAGGTGCAACACACTTGAGCGATGCTATCCCGGTGTACAGCACGGGTACAAAGTTTTATAGGTTTCAGGAATATTAGCAATATCTATCCGGATTTCCCCAATAAGATTACAAGTTTTACAGGTTCAGGAATTAGCAAATCTATCTAGGATTCCCCAATAGATACAAGTTTTACAGTTTCAGGAATTAGCTATCTATCTAGGAATTCCCAATAAGATACAAGTTTTATAGGTTCAGGAATTAGCTATCTATCTGGACTCCCCAATAAGATACAAGTTTATGGTTTCAGGAATTAGCATATCTATCTAGGATTCCCCAATAAGAAACTTCACAAATGCAGTAATGCTCCCCCTACTTCTAATGAATCCCCCAGATGAGGTCAGAGCTCAGTTTAACACAAGATGTTCTGGACAGAAGGCTTCACCCAAGGCTGAGCTCGGTTTAAGATAGCACAGGACACTGATCCCTTCCTAGGTGATGTTGCCAGCAGATTCTGAAATTAAGCTGGAATATCAGGCTCCAGGAATTAACAAGCATGGGGACTAAGGGGTGCAGGGGAATGCATAGAAGCGTAAAAAGGTACAGAAAGCGTAAAAAGGAAAGCAAAAATCATCAGGCATCAACACCACAGACACCCACAGGAGCAGCACTGCCCTCTCCATCTCTGTGTCTCTGCTTTCCCACCTGAGGCAGCAGGAATCAGCCTTGGATCTGCAAAACAGCTCACCTGACAGATGGTTTATAATAATTATTTATCATTATTATTATTTTTATGATGTTATTTTTATTATTTTTATTCTTTTTTTCCTTTTTTTTTTTTTTTTTTTACACAAGATGTTCTGGACAGAAGGCTTCACCCAAGGCTGAGCTCAGGTTTAAGATGGCACAGGGCACACTGAGCCCTTCTTTAGGATGTTTGGTCTCTCTGCCCAGCAGAATTCATAAATTAAGCTGGAATATCAGGCTCCAGGAATTACAAGCATGTGGACTAAGGGGTGCAGGGGAATGCACAGAGGGTACAGAAAGCGTAAAAAGGAAAAGCAAAAATCACCAGGCATCACCCAGGGGATGCTCACCCAGGTGCTGATGCCTTAGGATTTTTAGTTTCTCTATTTTCATGCATCTGTATTCTTGTACTTCCCTAGTACAGCACTAAAAACTACAGTTCTCTCATCTTTAGACAAAACAATCCCTCTCTGAGCCTGAATCCAAGGATACCTCAGAGCCCCAAAATATGGAAACAACAGCGAGTTGGGGGGAGCAAGTCTGGGGTGGGTGACATCATCACCTGTAAAGATCATTGGAGAATTAAGACCCAATATGTTAATAAGGCAGAACTTATAAAAGGTAAAGATCTCGTGACCCGGTGTCCATTTTGGGTGTAGCCTCAGGAGGAGGCTTTGTCTGCCCTAATGTACCAAGGGTTGTTAGGCCTCGATTAAAGTTATCTATTCTCATTCTCTTAAATTTGTCTGGCCTCTATTTCAGATTAGCCTGATTGATAAGGCATCAGTTCCATCCAGGTGCCACCCAGCCCCTGCCTGGGCACCCTCCTCATAGGGGAACACCAAATAATCCAAATAATCCAAATAATCCAAATAATCCAAATAATCCAAGGGATTTTGGATCTGCTGCCATCAGCACCCGGCTCCGGGGAGGTTTGAGCTCAGCCAGGCAGGATTTGTCTGTGCCCTGCACACACAGCCTGCCTGGCTTTAGTCTGGCTCAGTTTGGAGATTAAAGGAGCCCAAATCACACGCTGTCACTTCCCTCCTCTCTCTGCTGCCATCCTCTGCTGTGCGAGAGGGTTAATTGAGATGAAAATAACTCTGGGGGCTGGATGGCTTTGAAAAACATATAGTATTACATTGGATACCCACAATTACAGCTTGGGGGATTCAGTCACTCAAAGTCAGGCTTTCTGCGAGTCCAGGCTGTCCTGATGCAGGTCCTGGACATTTCTGGGGTGGCTGAAGGCTGCAGGAACCCACAAAACAAGCACAGAACCACTCAGGGCTGGGAGCAGAGCATCCCACTGCAGTTGATGCCTGATGGTTTTTTACTTTTCCCTTTACACTTCTGTACCCTCTATGCATTCCCCTGCACCCCTTAGTCCACGTTTGTAATTCCTGAAGCTCAATATTCCAGCTTAATTTAGGAATTCTGCTGGGCAGAGAGACCAAACATCCTAAAGAAGGGCTCAGTGTGCCCTGTGCTGTCTTAAACCTGAGCTCAGCCTTGGGTGAAGCCTTCTGTCCAGAACATCTTGTGTAAACTGGGCTCTGACCTCATCTGGGGGGGATTCATTAGAACAGGGGGACATCACTGCATTTGTCAAGTTTCTTATTGGGGAATCCTAGACAGATATGCTAATTCCTGAAACCTATAAAACTTGTATCTTATTGGGGAATTCTAGATAGATATGCTAATTCCTGAAACCTATAAAACTTGTACCCCGTGCTGTACACGGGGTGCATTCTGCCATCAAGTTGTGCACCTGGGATCCCAAATCCCGAGGTAAAACCTTTTTATCCCCTTAACCACATTTGTGTCATTAAAAACTGGCCTTTCAAGGCAACACGATAGGGAACACTGCACCCCTTCCTCATGGTGTGACCGACTCAGGACAGCACCCTCTGACTGATCTGACTGTCCCTTCCTCCCCCATCACCTGCTGTGGCTGATATTTTTCCTCAGTTTTGCTGGGAATGACAAACCCTGGCTGGATAAGCATCACCCACAGCAGAGCCCAAGGGCACAGCCCCCACCCTGCACATTGAAATGCTTCCTGAGCTCCTCTCATAACGAAATTAGAAGGACATCATCATCCTGCCAGGCTCCCTCCACCCCCAAAGATCAATAACTAATGCTGAACTCCTGATTTTATCTGCACTTTGCAAGGGTAACAAAATAACACCACCCTCTTTTTTTTTTAATTTTTTTTTCCTTTCTTTCCAATTACTGAATCCTTTCAAGATTGACCCAGTAATTTTCAGCTCTATGAAATTTTAGGCAGTGAAGAAAGTGATGGAAGTGATCTGCCAGGATTCTGGGAAAACTTCTGGGTGTGATTTATAGAGAACTGCAGAAACAAAATAGTACAGAAACAGAGGATCACCAACACCTTTTATCCAAAAAGAAATGGCACCTGACCATTTGTTTGTCAAATGCTGGTTCTTTGTGTTCACTGTCACAGCCAGGAGAACCCCTGGAAGGAGAATCCCAGTGATTCCAGGGATCATCTTGCCTACAATACTCCAAAAATTCACCACTCCAATTAAACACTCAGATTTTGCAGCCTGCCTTTAGTACAGCTAAACAGATCAGCATGAAATGCCAGAGCTGAGTTTTATTTTCCTTAGAGAACATCCAGGAATAGCTGGACAATAAAATACCCCAGCAGAGGCACAGCATGACTGGCCTGATGGCATTTTTAAGGTTATAGAATCGCAGAATCATTAAAATCGGAAAGGACTTCCCAGATCAAACCCATCACAGAGGTAGAGTACTCCATGAAGCTTTATTTTGGATGGGGTTTTCAAGAATTGAAGAAAGAGCAGTTTTGAAAATCCCTCTTTCTCTGCCTGATTCAATCCCCAAATTTGCACCGAGCAGGGCTGGGGCAGGTGAGTTACACACCCCAAAAACACACAGGAGCAACGCACACGTGCCACAATTATGTCAACAAACCCTCTCCATTTGCCTGCAAGGAAATTTATCTCTCCTTCGAGCAGTAGGGAGTGAATTTTAATCCTTTTCCCATTCCGTGCCCACGATGATTATTCCAGGCAGAGACTAACAACAGCAAACCACAGCGGATATTTTATCTGCCATTTCTCTTTGCCGTGGCTAATTTGAAGATACAGATTGCAACCCACAAGTGGTTTTTAAGAATTGCCATTAACACTGTTGCTGCATTTTAAACACGCCTCCAGCACAATCAGAGTGTCACAATTTGTAAAATCTGGGGTGATTTTATCGGCGGTCGGGGCGGCAGAACTCACTTCATCACCACAGCCCCGAGTTCATTAGGCTGATTAGCAGGAGCTACCTGCACAGAGCAGGTAAAAAATACCACAAAAGGCTGGATAAATTCAAGTGTGAAGATGAAGAGGATTCTTACTCTGCCTTTTACAGTTGATTTTTCTTTCCAGCTGTACTTTGGAAGGGTAAGGACCCAGAGCTCACCCTCTCTGTTCCTCTCCACTTAGATCTCATCCAGGAGCTTACACTGGGATGATAATGCAGAGCAAAATGTCATGGCTTGCATGTAGGAAAAACAAGCTATTAAAAAAATTAGCCAGAGAAATAAATTCACAGATTTCCCAAGGGGGAAAACCAGGATGATCTGTTGCCTTTCATCTTCAACACACATACACACACACAAGGAAAAAGCCCTTTGTGAAAAACCCAAAAGGTGCAACTAAGGTGCCCCCCAGACCTGCAGCCCTTTTCTCCAGTGTTTTTGGACAAGGAATCCATCCTGCAGGGCTCATTACCCAGCTCCAGCCTGCAGCCACCCCAAGAGCACAGAAACGCTGAAGCAGAGCTGTTTGAGCCGAGCTCAGCACGAGCAGAGCACAGGCACCACCTCGGGAAGTGCTTAGAGCAGCACAGAGCCCTGGTGGGGACAGACAGGGGCACCTTGAACAGCAGCAGCAGTGTCCTGTAACTGGCACAGGAGGGGCACACAGAGCAGAGACCCCTGCCCACCCTGCACAGAGCAGAGACCCCTGCCCACCCTGCACAGAGCCCTGGGCACAAGGGGAACACAGAGCCCAGAGACCCCTGCCCACCCTGCACAGAGCCCTGGGCACGGCACAGGGGGAGCTTGGTGGAACAAAGTCCAACATTTGGGACATTTCAGCACAGGGAGACTGTCCCCCACTGGGAGCAGAGCCCCCACTGCTCCTTGTCCCCAGCTGCCCCCCAAAACCTCCCCAGCAGGCAGCTTTTAAATGCAACAAATACTGTGCCAAGATCCTGAATGGAGACGAGTATTTAGGGCCCGTTTAAGGGTGATTGAGTGGAGAAGCATGGAAAATTCTCTGGATATAAAAGGAAGTTGTCAGGGGCTGAACTTTTCACCCTAAGAGCTTTGAACAGGTCGCTGCTCCAAAGGGATGGGCACTGGTTGCTCACAGACCTTCCCTGGCCCCAAATCTGAGCAAATCTTTTGCTCACTGCTAATGAACTTGCCAGGGCCCTACAATCCCTGACTTCAGACAGGAATCCTCAGTGCCTGGGAGGGAGCTGCTGGAGGCACAGGAGGGAATGCCATCCCCGAGGCTGTCCTGACTCACCCAGCCATCTGCTCACAGTGATTTTCTCCTTACAGCAAACACCAGAGCAGTGAATGGCTCAGACCGTGCTGGGGTCAGGGCTGTGACCCTGTGCCAAGGTGAAGGTGGGCAGAGATGGCTGCCCCCTCTCCCCTTCCCATCCTGGATGGGCACAGGCTCCTTCCCACCCTCTGGCAGCCTCCCCAAACCACTCAGAGCAGCTGAAACCCCTGTCCCAGACAAAAAACAGACCAACCCAGAGCCAAAACACGCGCTGTCACACGGGGCACGCGCTGCCTCCCGACGCTCCACGGCACAAAACCATCTCTATCCCCTTCCTCATTCCCATTCCCATCCCTATTCCCATCCCATCCCAGGGCAGAGAGCAGGGCCTGGGGCCCGTCCCAAGCCATCCCATCCCATCCCCATCCCATTCCCATTCCCATCTCCATCCCCATCCCATTCCCATTCCCATCCCCATCCCAGGGCAGGGAGCAGAGCCTGGTGCCCATCCCATCCCATCCCTGTGCCCATCCCCATCCCATCCCATCCCTGTGCCCATCACCATCCCAATCCCAATCCCATTCCCATTCCCACTCCCAATCCCATTCCCATTCTCATCCCATCCCAGGGCAGCGAGCAGGGCCTGGTGCCCATCCTGAGCTGTTTGGTGCCAGAGCTGGGCTGCAGTGGGCACAGGAACAGCTCTGTGACAGCAGCACCGTTTATTGCCACTGAAAGGAATGGCCAGAACAGGGACAGTGACCCTCAGCTCCACAGAGCTGTAAAAGCAGTGATGGAACCTCATCTCTCCTGTGAAATGTGTGCAGGGAAATTCCTCTGCTGGAGATTCTGCTTGTTCAGAGCTGCCAGCACGGAGCACCAGCAGCCCTGAGCCTCACAACTCCACACAGTGCTGGGGTTTAGCACCTTCATTTCCTCTATTTCAGCTAAACCGGCTGAAATGGCATCAATGATGGCATAAATGCCCATCTTAACCAATGCCTGGTACAACCCTGCTGCTCCCCAGCAGCCTCAGCACAGGCAGCTCCACGGATCCATCCTCTCCAGAGAGCCTGGCAATGCCCTCCCAAAGCAAATCCATCACACTGACCCCTCCTAACAACAAACTGCACGTGCATGGGGCATTCCATGGCAAGCAGCCCTTCCCCTGCAGGACATGGGGATTCAGAGCCATGGATTGAACAATCAAACTGAGCCTGGGTTTTACTCAGAGCACCCCTTACCTCTATGCCTGTTGGTTGTCTTGTCGAACATGAGCATGGCATCCTCTACCTGCAAGACAAAAGAGGGGAGAGCTGTGCTTTAGCAACTCAAAAACACCACACAAACACGGGCAGGAGGAGCCTGGATGGAGCAGAACTCTTGATTTTGGCAGAGGCAGCTCCTCATTTTGGAAATCTGTTGGTTTCCCCATCCCTGCCATGGCTGACAGCTGATCCTGAAGCAGAAAAGTGATCATTAAGAGTGGTGGCCCTTAACAGCCAAATATTTCAGCAGCTCTTCCACTGTCCATCAGTCCTTGGCCTGGAGGGAGAGAAGGAAGGGCCAAGAGAGGAATTGGGGATACAAATCAGACCCATGAGATACAAAGCAAACCCATGAGATACAAAGCAAACCCATGGGATACAAATCAAACCCAGGACTTCTACAAAGTCAGATCACTCTCTTGGCTGAGAGTTCAGAGGTTAAGAGGCAGAGAGGGGAAGAATCTGCTCAGCCAAGAAAGGTGTTCAAGTTTTCAAAAGGGTTTTTGAAAAGCTGTAGGAAAGAGGGGAGAGGGAGGAGGGAGAAAGTTGAATTTGCAACAGGCTCGACATTTCCACTTCAGAAGAGAGATGACTGATGAAACGGATTGAAGAGCAACCCAATTGCTTTCAACTTTCATTAGGATTTGCATGATTTATTCCACCTCCACGTAATCTGTGCAGCCACACCTCAAATTTTGCACTTATTGCACAAGGATGTTTGTGCTGGGTTGATTTGCCAGAGCTGTCACACCTCGAGCTGCTGCTCTGGGTGCAGGTGGGTCCAGGTGCCACAAGAAACAGCCTGGGCAAACTCTGAGATGGAATTACAGACCTTCAACTCCCTCTTGTAAACTCAGAGGTGATGAAAAACTGCAGCACTGAGTTACAGGAGGTGCTGCAGGAAGGGAGAACTCTGATGGAAAGGTTTTATCCTCTGAAGGACTCCACTGCCTGTCTGGAGTGTGGCTTTGGGAGCATTTTTTTCTGTGCTTCCTCGTGCTTTCTATAAATTGTTTGTTTTAGCTAAATGATTTACAGTGCAGTTAACACACTTTGCTCATGTCACAGTGTCATCACAGGGCCTGCCTGTCCCCCCAAATCACATCCTCATGTCTGTGAAAAAATACCATCTCAGCCTTGTCTGGGCAGAAAGGTGGTAAAAACACAGCTTGAGGTTCTGAGAGACCAAAATACATTCCAGGAGATAGTAAAAAAAATACCGTCCAGCAAAACCTTACGTGATGCCTAAAATTCATATGAAAACTTTTCTCTGCTTAAGTTGTTCTTAACTGTTTTAGCCAAAAAGGTTTGCCAAAAGTGCCAGCGATGGCCTGGGACAGTGCAGAACTGCAGATCTGCTGAAACTCATCTTGACTGAGACATAAAGATGCTGATGCACAGAAAAACCCAAAATTCATCAGGCTGTTTGTCCTGCTGTCCATCTTCCCTCCGAGGGGGAAAACTCCCCAGGATGAGCAAGAGCAGGAGGCAGATAAGGACCAGGCTGCCCTTCACCCTGCTTATCTCTGCTCCAGGGTTCTGTTTGCTCAGCAATCTTTATTTTTCATTCTCACAGGTCTTGGCCTCACTAGAACCAAAAATTACACATTGCACCTGCTGGGGCATCGCAGCTCCTGGGGCTCCTCGGTCCCTGCAGCAGCCACTCTCTGTCCCCAGTGCTGCAGGTGGTTTGATATGGGACTTTTCTGTGCCAGTCTGACCCCAGAGAGCTCTGGGATGCCCCAGAACACCCAGGCAGGTCTCCATGAGCTCTCCAGGCTGGACCCACCCTGCCCTGCCAAGGTGGCATCTCCTGCACGGGCATTACTGGGGCATCAGCCACCCTCTGTCCCCACTCAGTCCCTGCTGCAGAAGGTTTATATGAACTTTTCCACCCCCAGTCTGACCCCAGAGAGCTCTGGGATGCCCAGAGCAGTCCAGGCAGGTCCCCTATCCCCTGTCCCCATGATCTCTCCAGGCTGGACCCACATTGCCCTGCCAAGGTGGCACCTCCTGCACGGGCATTCCTGGGGCACCAGCCACTCTCTGTCCCCATTCAGTCCCTGATGCAGGAGGTTTGATATGGAACTTTCCTGTGCCAATCTGACCCCAGAGAGCCCTGGGATGCCCCAGAACACCCAGGCAGGTCCCTATGATCTCTCCAGGCTGGACCTACATTGTTCTGCCAAGGTGACACCTCCTGCACAGACATTCCTGGGGCACCAACCACCCTCTGTCCCCACTCAGTCCCTGTTGCAGGAGGTTTGATACGGAACTTTCCTGTGTCAGTCTGACCCCAGAGAGCTCTGGGATGCCCAGAGCAGTCCAGACAGGTCCCCTGTCCCTTGTCCCCATGAGCTCTCCAAGCTGGACCCAGCCTGCCCTGCCAAGGTGACAGCTCCTCCTGCACGGGCATTCCTGGGAATTGAGAGGCTGCAGTGCTGGTGCTGGTGCTGGGGGAAGGGACACTGAGGCACAGAATGACTGCCCCAAAGCTCCTCCAGGAGCTGCCAGGGCAGGGTGAGGCTGCTCCTGGCACCAGAGGAGGGCAGAGGGGCTGTGGGTGCAGATCCCTCCCCTTGCCCCACCTGCCCAACCCAACCCACCACTCCCGTGGGCAAACACCTCTTTGTGCCATGTGCACCAGGCTGGAATGATGATCTTGGCACAAATCCTTTTTATGCAAATAAATCCTTATTAACAGGCACAGGCTGCAGGGGCTAATCCAGGAGGGAGCTTTGTGGGGCCCCGAGGAGCTCGGGCACCCCGGGGTGGGCACTGCCCCCTCCAACAGCACCAAAAAAGGGTCAGCCCTGCCAGTCCACATGCCCAACCTGCACGGGGGGAACGTCTCTGCAGCCGAGTTCAGACGTGGCCCAAGTATGCCTTGAAGAAAAAATAATCAGTGGGGTGTTCTTTGAGCCAGCTGGTGCCCTTTCAACAATGTCTAATTGGTTATCTTTTCTCTTTCCTAAGGTCAGAACATTTTATCTCTGTCTCTGCCCTTTCTGTGCTTACCCCACCCTGAGTTATTTTTTAGGGCAGCCATTGTAGCAGAAGAATAGCCTCTCTCCTCCATAGTCCGGTGACACAATGAGACTTCTTGAAACCTCCTGAATAGATAAAGTGCAGTGGCAAAAGGAAAATTCTATTAACGCTTTGCAAAATAAAACATCTAAGAGCTGGTGAGACGAGAGGGAGAAGAAAATCAATATGGAGAGGGCAGAAAAACTTTTCACCAGTTGCAAAAAGGTGGCGAGGGTATGGGAGGGAGGGGGGAGAGAGAAACTTATTAATGCAAAAAACCCATCAATGGTATGGAAATCTGGCAGAACAGCAAGAACTCCAACTAGAAGAATTTGAATGTACAAAGGGCTGAATAGAATGAGCAAACCACACTGCCTCACACACACAGCCCGTTTCTCACGGTTCTCTGTGAAGCAAACACAAGCGGCTTGTTCAAGTTTTCATCAAGGAGAAAGAAGGGACACAGTCAAGGTAACCGGCAGTAAACCCTGTAGTAAGCAAATTGATCCCTATTTCAGGGCAAGGGAAAAAACCAAAAAAAAAAAAAACAACCCACAGGCGAAACTCAAGTACATTCAGGGGCTGAGTGTCCAAGTTAACCCCCTCACCCAGAGCTTTAAAAATGCTCAACTGCAAATTTTGCAGGTCTAAGCTCAAAATACACAGCTCATATTTTGTGTACAAGAGACAAGGATCCAGCAGAGCCAGGGATGCCCCAGGACACTCAGAAACCACAGAGCAGCCCAAACCCAACCTCTGTCAGATGGAGAATGGTTCCACAAATATGGATGTGGATATGGATATGGGATATGGGTATGGGTATGGATATGGATATGGATATGGATCTTAAAGCAGCTGATTGATCTGGACTCATTCTGTGTCAAGTGAGTTACAAGTCTTAAGGCAACCAAAAAAAAAAAAAAGAGAAAAAAGATTTTCTGTGAAATACGTTACAATCAGATTAGCCCAGACTCCTCTGTCCCAGCACAGCCCATCCATACAGCCAGTGCAGACCCAGTTTCTTACATAAAGCCTAACTAATGGGCTTCAGTTTATTTAACTTCTTTTTTTCCCAATCCACTTGGGGCTCTGAGAAAAGGAAGGCCTCTACCACTTCATTACTCACTGCCTGGAAGGAGGAATAGGGGAGAATAGGAGGAAAGAAAAAAAACCTGGAGGAGCCAAAGGCTTTAATAATCCTAACAGTTCCCAGGGTTATTTAAAATATGCCCAACCAGTTCACAAAAGGCTCCACGGAGATAAATGTATTTGATTTTCTTCCACTTTAATGGAGGCATACATTTAAAGCAACAAAACCGGGGTGACCTAAATAAAATGACTATTAATTGTACTCTGAAAGGCTCTGAATTTAATGCAAGTGATCTAGCCCAGCACAAGAACACACAGAATTCTCCAGTCATTCCTCCTACTTTCCTCTTTGGGATTTTCAGTCCTTTCCACAAGGAGCTGATCAGACCCAGTACAACCCATGGCCACTCACACCACAACCAACAGGCTCTGTAAAACCCAGCAACAGCTCCAGAAAAATCTGCAGGGTGGTGCTGCAGAAACTGGAGCACAGGGCTGCTGCTGAAAAGTGGAAAAACCAAACCAGGACATTTTTCTGCAAACTTTAAAGCTCACCCTGTATTTCCAACAGCACAAAGCCTGCATGGACACGGACTCAAGAGGTGCCCATGGACTCTGAGAAGCCAAAGATCCTGGACAAGGTGCCCTGAGATCAGGAGCAACACCCTCTACATTTTGGATTTTCCATCTGAATCAAATTTACTCACTGAGTAAAACTTCCACAATGAAACCACCATAACTACACCAAAGGGTGCACAGCAGCCTTTACATCTCCTCATCCATTCCTGGCTATTCCTGATCCAAATCCCACATTTCCAACGTGTCCAGAGCAGGTTGAGATGTCTCTGTGCTTCCTCAAGTGCCCCCTGGGATGGAGGGGATGTTTTCAACACTCCTGAGCACATTTGGCACTGTGTTCTCCATCCCTTCGAGGTAAAGAGGAATTAGGGCAGACAAATGGAATCCCACCTGAAACAGAACACGGTGGTAACTCCAACTGGGTCTGGGGAGGGAAGGAATTACTGAAGGACAAAATTCAGCCCCACAGTTGGGTTATGCCTCGACTCCCTCGGTCCCTGACTCGTGAACTTTACAGGTCTATCACCTCTTCTGCTCTCCCAAGGAAAAGTGTGCCGGATATTCTGCTCTTAATCCCTCCAATTATTTATCCACACTGCACAACTCCTCCAATATTTTGTTTTCTGAAGCAGAAAACCCTCTTAGCTGCCAGTGAACTGTCAGGTGCTGTTATTTTAAATGCGCATGTGAAATCGGAGCGTCGGGCAGATTTACAACCTCCCCCCACATAAATTAAGACAAATGCCTATTGCACGGCAGACAGTTTGAAATGGCTCCCCCACGCCAGGCCCCTGGGCTTGATTACAACAGAATTAAACAAAGAAACAAATTATCCCCCTCTGTTTCTGTCACACACTCCCCTTTTCCCAGCACGGCTCCATCTCCGGCCCCGCTGAGCATCACCCACGTTATTCCAGTGTTGTGTTCCAGCAGGGATGACCACAGCACAGATGACCACAGCACAAATAACCACTCCAGACTCAATCCAGAGCGTGGTCAGTCCCTCTGCCATCACCCCAACACGCTGTCCCCATGCTGTCCCCACCCTGGGCAAGCTCCGGGCACCTCTGGGCACCTCTGGGCACCTCCAGGCTGGGAGTGCCCCTGGCTTGCAGCTCCACGGGCAGGAATTCTCCTCCTCCAGACCATGGGTTGTGTCCCCAGGGTGCTGGAGGCTCGGGGTGAGCTCCCTGGCTGAGTTTTTGGTGGTGACAAATCCCCAAGTGAGGGCTGACACATCCCACACCACGATAACAATCAGTGCCATACTGTGCGAGCACAAATTCCAGCGCTGGCAATTTCTCCCCCCTCAGCAGTCAAGGCTTTAAAAAGTCTTCTTCAGCAATTATAGCTAATAAAACTACAATTTTATTCAACACACACATATCATTGTAACTAATTTTGCTCCATCAGGGCTGAAATTAAAACAGTCATTCAATCACGTTAATCTCAGGGCTTGCTCACCAGCCGTGACATGGCAAAGAGCATCCCCAACGCTTGCCAAAAAAAGCTCTGTGGCTACTGATGGACTTCAAAATGCTCCTGCAAAACACCAACACGTTACTCAACGCTTCCTCTACCAAGGGGGATGTAAAAATGACTAATGCTCTCCAGAAAAAAAACAGCTTTCCGCAGGAGGACAAATTGAACATGACTTCATAGATGATTTCTCATTAATTCCTTCTCTGGCATTAATAACGTGGAGTATTGATGAAAGCAAAGCTCACAACAAGTTATAAACTGTGTGAGCACTCTTGGAGTGTTCCTTTATCTGCTGTCTTGGCTGAGAGCTTCCCTGGTGCCCCCCAGATTTCCTGCACCTCTTAGCAAACACCAGTGAGCAGAAACAAAGGTTCTTGCAAAAAAAAAAAAAAAACAAAAAAACACAAATAATGAATCATAACTCAGAAATAAAAAC
>VKON01001394.1:247521-332714 GCA_009741485.1 Malurus cyaneus samueli
CAACAGCCAAGAAATAACTCTGGAAATAAATATCTTGTCATGCTGCCATCATGAGTGCCTTCCAAAGTGACAGGACGTGGTTGAGTCATTGGAAGGGCATCTCTGATGGTGGTGGAGGAGCATTTTCAGCTCTGTTTTATACCTGGTTGTCATTGCAGCTGTAAGAACCTCACTGCCCGTCGCTGGCTGCGGGTTTTAAAAATGACAGCAGGGAGATTGAAGATGGAGATAGCTCTGGATGCTGTTTGGAGCTTCCCTGATTGGGCTGGAAGGGAGGAATATCCTCTGTGGGGTGAGGAAAGGGGTGCTGGCACTGCCCAGGCACACAAATCTGTGTGTCCTCACTCCACAGCACTCAATCTGGGTGTATTTATTGAATTTTTAAATGTTCTTTAGCTTGATTGCAGCCTTTTTACAAAAGGAGCTAAGACGTGGATGTAAAAGATTATAGAACTATAGATGGCAAGCCAGGTTCTTGGGAAATCAGTAAATTATTCATTTGGCAGTTGTGTGTGTGCTAATTTGGTGTTGCTGTGGCACCTCGGGGTGGAGCAGGGAGGTCAGTGGGGAAGGGGAGTTTTGGGAGGACACAAAGTGTGGCACACAGCTTTAGCTTGGTGAGAAATTCCCTCTTTATCTGCTGCTGTCCAGGGAGAGCAGAACAAGCAACCCAAAGAGGTGTTTTACACCAGGTAGCGTTTTTTTTTTTTTTAATTAGACCAAAACTCACACATTTCAGTCTTGAAATTTGTTTAAGTGTGCTTTGTCTTGGTGACATCTCTGCTCAGCCTTTCCCTGGAGACAGACAGATCACATGGCCTGGTGGAAGGTTGAAATAAAATGATCTTTAAGGTTCCTTCCCCCAAACCCTCTGTGATTCCACAATCCTGTAATCCTGCTCACATGGTCCCACCTCTGCTATTGCTGGGCCAGCAAGAGCTGCCTGTGGAAAACAGATTTCTTCCAGCTCTTATTTCTCTTCCAACCATTGTTTTTTCTTGGCAGAGGGTCACCAGGAGTGGTGGGTGGCCAGGCAGGTACTGACCACTGTGATGTCCATGAGGACAAAGTAAAACACTCTAAAACATGGCCAAGGCTCTAAAGCACTCTAAAACATGGCCAGGTTTCATCCTGGACCCATTTGTTTTTGGGAATGTGAGTTTCTGAGCAGCCTGGGTACTGCAGGCAGGAAAGACAGGATTTATAAAGTGAATGTGTCTTAAGTGAGAAAAAAATGGGAGGAAGGAGACAGAGTCACCCAATGTTCAGGCACAGAATAAGGAAAATGAGATGTTTTCCTTCTTCCTGCTCTAAATAATTTCTCTTAATAATAATAAGCCACCTCTTAAGGCACTGATGCCCTGTGGTGGGGCACAGCAGCCCTTTCCCAGTTCTCTGAGCCCACTGTGCACCTTCAGGAGCTGCTTTTTCACCAAATTTCTGTATATGGGGTAATATTTGTGGTCTTTGCCCTGGCCCACGTGCTGGGAGCTGCTGCACTCAGGTAAGGAGATAATGATCACATCATTAAGACACTGCTAAAGCTGGCATTACTTGTTAGGTCAACATATCGATCCTGACATTACTCTGCAAGATTTTTTTTTATTTTTTTTAGATAATGCCTTGTCCATCCTGCCTCTTCCTCCAGGAGAGGAGAAGGGGAAATGCAAAACCAAAGTCACTTGCACAGATCTTTCCCCTGGAATAAAAGCACTTTGCTCCTTAAAAGATTTGCCATGGCCTTGTTGCTGCTGATGGGATTACTGGAAGATTTCCTTTAAGTCCATAGAAATCCCAAGGTGGTTGCTGGGCTTTGAGTGGATGACCTGGTCATTCTAAATAAAGATTCTCCTTTAGCTGCTGTGTTTGGGTGCACTGAGCTGCCCTGGGCTTTGCCCCATTTCTCTTGACCATCCACAGTAAATATCCCATCAGTTATTCCCAAATTAACCTCTCAGCCACAGCACAGCTTTCCTTTCCAGCTCAGGATCTCTTTGCATTGTACCCATCCTCTGAGCATATTAAAAAAAAAAAAAAAAAAAAGCCTTTTCTGTCTCGCCACAGAAGAAAATACCCCTCATTTTTTAATAAATTCTTGTCTTGTTATCTTTTCTCTATTGAAGCTGTCCACGCCAGTTTTTTCTCATTTCATTGGGCTCTTTATATTGTGCTACTTAAAGGCAATTTGTAAAAAATAGCAGCAATTTTACTTTATATATGTGTGTGTGTGTGTTTGCTATCCCTAAAGCTTTATTTGCTATTTTAATCTGGGCTTACTGACTGCAATTTTAAGGTCTTATGAATCAAAAGTGATAGTTCCAAAAAATGCACGATGTTTTTTAGTCCCTGACTTGCAGAGAAGCAGCACTTACACCAGTGCTGAGCTGGTTCACATCCCTCTAAATATATTTCATTAAGAACAGTCCATATGGTGTGTTAGGGAGAAGGGGAGTGCAGAGCAGAACCTGTGTCTGCCAAAGAAAACTGTTTTGATCTAACGTTGAGCATAGTACAACTTTGGGGGAAAAAAAAAATAAACATTGTCAGATGGGTCCTGCCAAATTTCATGATTTATCAAAGAGTTTCAGGCTGTTCAGTGTTTTTTTTTTTTTTTTTTTCTTCTGAATACTCCACTTTCTGGAGTCTTGTGATTTACACAAGACTGTTCATTTGAATTTTTAAAACATGTTATAGGAAACACCCTCAAAATATGGAACCAGGAGGCTGCAGTGTCAGCAGGTTAATGAATCCTGTGCTGTATGATATTGAAGATCTGGTGGGTTTTTAGTGGCTCTTATGATTTGGAAATGGTGAGCTGTGGAATATCAGAGTACGAGGGAAAGAGAAACTGGGAGAAGGGAACTTCTTAGGGTGTTTGGTGTGGGGTATTTTCCAATAAATCCATCAGATTTGTTCCCCCATTTTCTTGGAGCTTCACTGCTTTCAAATTCTTCTTCTGAGCTGCCAGTGACACCCCTGGGTTAGCTTTGAATTTACTGCACTGAAATAAATTTTAATTTTACAGGAATGAGATTGGGGGGGTTTGCAGTAGAAAATGAGCAGGGTTTGAAGATGAGGAGGAGTCAAGGGGTCGGTGTCCTCCAGCTGAACAGCAAGGTTAAAATCTGCTCCAGCCTGCCGTGGATCTGGGTGTGAGATCAGCACTGTGGCCTTACTGATGGGAGGGGATAAATCTAATTTCTGGTGCACTTAAAACTGGGTTAGCAAAAGCAGAAGCAAAATACTGTGGAGAGCATTTGCCTCAGCCTTGTTGGGTGGACAGAACCTTTCCACTTTCCCTTAAATCCATTTCCCAGCTTGCAGCCAGCACTTGGAAATGCCCAATTATAAATTTGTGAGTCTTTTCATTGCTTGTTTCAGGTTATTTTTCTTTCTTTTCTTTCCTTTCCCCCTCATTTTTTTTTTCCCTTTGCCTATTTTAAGCTCTGGCTCCAAAATGAACGCTCCGCTTCCCACAGTCCTTCATCACGCAATGTTTTCAGCAGACACTCAAGAATTAAACATGTACAATTTCCATAATACTGATTATCCCTGTTTAAGTGCTATTTTAGAGGGTATTAATTTCTGTTGCAGTAGCAGCACTTAGCACCAGCAGCCCAGTTTTCCCTCTGTGCCTTAGGCTCGGCTTTGGCATGAGCTGGGATTTGGCTGGAATTGCTCTCCAGTTCTTTCAGCCCCGTTTTTTTTGGGAGAGGGGAGGGAGCAGAGCCATCCGTCAAGCTGGGCTGGAGAAGGCTGTGCCTGTCATTTTGGATTTTCTGGTTTTTTGTGTGCAGAAACACAAAGCACAATTAGAATACAGTTATATATCCTCATCGTTATTAAAGCTTGGATTAACATGACATAAAGTTTTGTCTGGGGAGCCTTTTTGCTATGGCTCAGGGAGCATTTTTGTGTGACAGTAATAGGCTACAGTTAATATACTTGAATGATACCAGAATCTGTGTAATAAGACAGAACAAAGGGGGTTTATTTGAAGCTGAATTACAAAGGTGGAATTATCATTGTGAACAATCCGCCGAGATCGCAGCTTAATTATTGTATCTGGCGAAATAATACAGACTCAGGGAGGCAGAGTTAAAAAATATCTATCTCCCATCTTGGAAGGACATCTTGTCAGTCAGGGGGATTGATGTGTGGACCTGTCACCTCATTCTTAACACCCAAATCCTCTCTTTGCCCGTTTTTTGCCCGTTTGTTTGATTTACAGAGCCTGTTTGCCGTGATTCAAGAGGCTCTCGTCGCCGTTTCTAGGAGAGATTCATCACTGGGACATAATCCATTCAAAGCTTTGGGCAAGAAATAAAAAAAAAAAAAAAAAAAAGTGTTTGAAGCCAGGAGGTTTCAAACAAACCGTTCAAAGGCAGCTGTTGGGCCCTGTGGAGAGGGAGGAGGGAGGGTGGGATTGTTCTGGGAGAAAAGGAGTGAAAAGGTGGGAGCTTCCCTGGGGAACGGAGGCAAAATCCGGGAGAGTCTGGAGCAGGCAGGAGAAAAGATAAATATTCTGTGCATTTGGTCACCATGGGCTCAACACAGATGGAAATGGCACTTTTGGGAAACTTGGGGCTATTTTCATTACTCAGCTATCTTGCATTTGTACAGATCTCCCTCTGCCTGTGCCTTGAATCCACATTACGCAGATAACAAATATAGAGGAATAGGATTCTTTTAAAATTTTCATTTATAAACTAAAGAAAATTAACTTCTTTCTCACAGAAGTCACTTTGCTGATGTCAGTAGCTGCAGGAGGTTGAATTGTCTTCAACAACAAAAATGCCTCTCACAAAAGAAAACCTTGTTTTTTCTGCAGTGGGCTTTAAAAGAGGAGTAATGTGGTTGCAGGATCCCAGTTTGGGTGATTACCCCGTAATTAAACGTCCAGGGGTAATTAAAAACTGCAGCTGAACCTCGGTTTCCAGGCTGGGTCAGGTTGATGAGGTTTTGGCGTTGTTGACACGTGCACAAACTGCATTTCCCCAGCAATTGCTGTGGTTTGTGGGTGCTCGGCGCCTCTCCAGGGGGAATGGCACCAGCCTGGGATGGCACCAGGGCAGAGCTGGGGTGGCATCAGGCAGAGCAGGATGGCACGGGGGAAATGGGGGATGGCACCGGGCAGAGCAGGATGACACTGGGACAGAGCGGGGTGGCACCGGGAAGGGCTGGGATGGCATCGGACAGAGCGGGATGGCACCAGGGAACAGTGGGATGGCATCTGGCAGGGCTGGGATAGCACCAGGACAGAGTGGGATGGCACCAGGCAGAGCAGGATGGCACCAGGGAAGAGGGGGATGGCACCGGGGAAATGGGGGATGGCACCAGGGAACAGTGGGGTGGCACCAGGACAGAACAGGATGGCAACGGGCAGAGGGGGATGGCACCAGGACAGATCGGGTGGCACTGGACAGAGGGGGTGGCACTGGGTAGAGGGGTGGCACCAGGGAAATGGGGGATGGCACAGGGAACAGTGGGGTGGCACCAGGACAGAACAGGATGGCACTGGGCAGAGGGGGATGGCACCAGTAAAGAGTGGGATGGCACCAGGGAGCAGTGGGGTGGCACCGGGGCAGAGTGGGATGGCACCAGGAAAGAGGAGAAGCACCGAGGGAGGGATGGCACCAGGGAAATGGGGATGGCACCAGGCAGAGTGGGGCACTGGGCAGAGCTGGGATGGCACCGGGCAGAGTGCGGTGCACACTGGGGAGGTGTCCCAGGGCTGGAGGGACAGGAGCTGTGCCCGGCACAGCAGCAGCACTAATTGCTCCATTTCTAATATTACACACACAATATATATATTACATTTAATATTCAGCCTTGGTGGCTGCTCTCCTGGAGGATCTCCTGCCCTTCCTAGTAGTTGTGATCGCTCCCTGCAGAGCCTGCCCAGAGTGGAAGGGGTGGAACTGCAGGGAACAGGATGGAGGTGCCACCCTGAAATGCCATCCCGGCAGCCAGGCTGGTGCTCCTGATGCCCTGACGGAGCTGGGGTGGAAGGGCCAGGCTGCAGCGAGGTGCTGAGTGATGGAAATGGCATTTTGGTCCCTTATGCCCGTTCTGAACGCCCAGACCACGGCGATTGCTGCCACAGTTACTGTAATGATGATTTCTGCCCTGAACAGGCTTTAAAGACTCATTCCCTCAAGTGCTTTGGGCTCCTGCCCTCTCATCAGGACTAACTGGGGTGTTTTAAGAGGTGAAGTCCAAACCCCTGAACAGCAGAAATGAGAGCGAGTGATTTTGCTGTTGGTTATTTCTCCTCAAATGTGCTGTAGTGCAGGTGATGCAGGGATGTTCCTGGGCCAGGGAAATCCACAGCTCTGCCCTGTCCAAGCACGTTCTGAAAGCAGAGCCAGGGAATTGTCTTCTCCTGTTCTTATCATTAATTTGTGGCAGTGGGAGAATCACTTTTGCTTCCCATGGGTGGGTGCCATGAGCTGCGTGTCTGCATGGGGAACTGCACTACAACGCCTGAAAATCATTGCTAAAAAGTGATAAATCATCACTGTGCTGAGTTTGGTGTGAGGACAGTTCTCTGAGCACCCCTCTGTCAGCAGGGGCAGGATTTGGAGTGTTTTGCACAGGCAGAGCTGCTCCAGCCACTGTCCCCTGTTTTCTGCAAAGCCAGGCTTGGACAATGGGCTTGGACCCCCAGGCTGAAAAATATCCCCTTCTTAAGAGCAGCATCATCAGCACTTGCCACAGCAAAGGTCTGGCTTGCAAATGTTTTTTTTCATAAATTAAAGGATCCCTGAATGTGGAGAGATAAGCTGTGTTTGATTTGGGGTGGGAAAACAAGGGAAGACAGTTGTGTTTAGAGCAAACAGCCCTGGAAAAGTGTTCCTTAATATGCCAGTCAGTATATGAAAAGAACAATCAAAGGAAAAAGAATCCAGCAGGAAATAAAATGAAACTTTTTTTCATTACAGTCAAAGAGAACTTAGATGAGTTTTCCTTTGCTAATAAACTGCAGTTTGATTCTGCAGCTGAGCCTTTAGCTGGAGCTGGCTGTGGCAATTGTTCATCCTTTTTTTTTTCCCTTCAAATGTGGGCAATAAAAAAGCCCTTCATGCATCAGGAAGCCTCGAAATGCAATCCTTGTCTTATCTTCACACTTATTCAGCAGGTATTTACCAAAGGGCAGCAGGAAGCTCTTTAAACCCGATCCTGTTACTTTGCTCAGGATGTCTCTTAATCAGATCTGTGTCCCCGAGTCTGGTCTGCCCTGGGACTCTGCTGCAAAGGCATCTGTGAAAACACCCTGCTTTTCCTGTGAATTGGTGCCTGAAAAAGCCTGGAAATAAAACTCCATAGACAGTTCTATAGAGCAGGTATTTGTTTATGCAGGCTGGAGGTGAGGGGGATTTTTCTTTTAACCCACGTGCCTCTGCTTCAAATTTAATATTTTTTTTATTATATTTATATATATTATTTATATATAAATTATATATAAATATATATAATTTATATATATTTAATATATTTATAATTTTTATATAATATATATTTATTTACATATTATACAGTAAGCATGGTGTAACATTACATTGTCACTGCCCTCCATACACCCACCATTCACCCATCACTGTACATGGGCACGGAAATAAATGATATCACAGTTTAAACACAAAAATCATAATAAGCTATACATTCAAACACAAAAATACATGAGATCACAGTTTTACAAGTGCACAGTGTCATCCTAAATTCGATGGTCATGAGGGTCTCCCTCTAATGAGATCCCATCATCTTCATCACAGTGGACTTTTTTGTCTTTAGGGCATGCACAGTTGCAATGTTAATGGGTTTTTTCTTGTTCTCTAAGTTGTTATTTCTAATTATTTTGCTGATTGTCCCGTGTTTCTGCCAAGTTCTCATTAGCTTGCTGCTGTTCCTTGTTAAGCATCTACCTACTTTCTTCAGAACTTTTCTGATTTATGCCCCATGGTGATTTCACATATCTATGTACTAATCTAGTTGCTTAGATTACGTGTAGCTAATATATGTTGCTAATACACTATTAAAAAACTTATAGCAGTATATATAAAAAGCTATCATTGATAATATATTGAAAGTGATTATATTGTATTGAATTTCCTCCTAATACCCACCCTGAACCTGCTCTGATCATCTTGGTGCCCTCCTCTGGACTTGGGTGCTGTGGCTGCAGCAAAGCCAGGACGATGTCAGAGTCAGACCTGTGATTAAATAAAATTATTGTTCCTCTCCCTGCAGCCAAAAAGGAGGACCTGTGTTAAAATTCAGCTTTCCAGGCACTGGTGCTGCTCAGTGGATGGGGCCAAAACAGCCCTGGTGGGCAGCACCTCCGAAGTATTGTTTAGAAAAGAAAACAGATTGCAAGTTTGCAGCTCGAATATGCAAACGAGCACGGTGAAGGGAGGAAGAATTATTTCTGCTGACGGCGCCTAATGTTCCGTGAAAAGTAAAATCACCAACGCCTCGCACCTGGCTGGCTGGAATGCTGAAAGAGCAATGTTCCAGGGGTGGAATCCACCGGGAGAGGGAGGGGAGGACAGGGGAGGGGAGGGGAAGGGAGGGGAGGGGTCCTGGACCTGCTTCTCAGCCCTGAGCTGAGCTGGACATTGGCTCTTTTGGGGTGCCAGGACACTGAGCTGAGCTGGACTTTGGTTCTCAGGATGCCAAGGCACTGAGCTGAACTGGACATTGGCAATCTCAGGGTGCCAGGGCACTGAGCTGAGCTGGACATTGGCTCATTTGGGGTGCCAGGACACTGAGCTGAGCTGGACATTGGCAATCTGGGGGTGCCAGGGCACTGAGTGCAGCTGGACATTGGCTCTTTTGGGGTGCCAGGACACTGAGCTGAACTGGACATTGGCAATCTCAGGGTGCCAGGGCACTGAGCTGAGCTGGACATTGGCTCTTTTTGGGTGCCAGGGCACTGAGCTGAGCTGGACATTGGCTCTTTTGGGGTGCCAGGACACTGAGCTGAGCTGGACATTGGCTCTTTTGGGGTGCCAGGACACTGAGCTGAGCTGGACATTGGCTCTTTTGGGGTGCCAGGGCACCGAGCTGAGCTGGACATTGGTTCTTTTGGGGTGCCAGGACACTGAGCTGGGCTGGACATTGGCTCTTCTGGGGTGCCAGGGCACTGAGCTGAGCTGGACATTGGCTCTTTTGGGGTGCCAGGGCACTGAGCTGAGCTGGACATTGGCTCTTTGGCAGCACCACTGCCCCATACAAGGGCAGGAGGGCAGCTTTGCCCCTCCAGATGAGGTGCCAGCTCCTGCCTCTCCTCTCCCATCCCACAAACACAGCCCTGGAACCATTTTTGCCATCAGGCTGAGGAGCCCCGGGGCAGAGCTGTCTGAGCTGTGGGCAGGGCTGTTCTGGGATTGCTGCATCCCCTGCCCAGGCTCTGCTCTCACAGGAGCTTTCCTGTTCCTAGAGCACACAAACACATGCCCTGCAGTTTTCCTGTTCCTAGAGCACACAAACACATGCCCTGCAGTTTTCCTGTTCTGAGAGCCCAGCAAACACATGCCCTGCAGTTTTCCTGATAGCCCAGCAAACACATGCCCTGCAGTTTTCCTGAGATCCCAGCAAACACATGCCCTGCAGTTTTCCTGAGATCCCAGCAAACACATGCCCTGCAGTTTTCCTGTTCCTGGAGCACACAAACACATGCCCTGCAGTTTTCCTGAAGCCCAGCAAACACATGCCCTGCAGTTTTCCTGTTCCTAGATCCCAGCAAACACATGCCCTGCAATTTTCCTGTCCCTAAAAGCCCAGCAAACACATGCCCTGCAGATTTTCTGTCCCTAAAAGCCCAGCAAACACATGCCCTGCAGTTTTCCTATTCCTAGAGCCCAGCAAACACATGCCCTGCAGTTTTCCTGTTCCTAGAGCCCAGCAAACACATGCCCTGCAGTTTTCCTATTCCTAGAGGCCCAGCAAAACACATGCCCTGCATGGGTTTTTCCTGAGATTTACCCAAAAGGGCAAAAAAAACCACATTAAAAATCTTCTCTTTTTCTTTTTTTTTTTTTTTTTTTTTTTTTTTATAGACACTGCTCTATGGAGTTTTATTTCCAGGCTTTTTCAGGCACCAATTCACAGGAAAAGCAGGGTGTTTTCACAGATGCCTTTGCAGCAGAGTCCCAGGGCAGACCAGACTCGGGGACACAGATCTGATTAAGAGACATCCTGAGCAAAGTAACAGGATCGGGTTTAAAGAGCTTCCTGCTGCCCTTTGGTAAATACCTGCTGAATAAGTGTGAAGATAAGACAAGGATTGCATTTCGAGGCTTCCTGATGCATGAAGGGCTTTTTTATTGCCCACATTTGAAGGGAAAAAAAAAAGGATGAACAATTGCCACAGCCAGCTCCAGCTAAAGGCTCAGCTGCAGAATCAAACTGCAGTTTATTAGCAAAGGAAAACTCATCTAAGTTCCCTTTGACTGTAATGAAAAAAGTTTCATTTTATTTCCTGCTGGATTCTTTTTCCTTTGATTGTTCTTTTCATATACTGACTGGCATATTAAGGAACACTTTCCCAGGGCTGTTTGCTCTAAACACAACTGTCCTCCCTTGTTTTCCCACCCCAAATCAAACACAGCTTATCTCTCCACATTCAGGGATCCTTTAATTTATGAAAAAAACCATTTGCAAACCAGACCATTGCTGTGGCAAGTGCTGATGATGCTGCTCTTAAGAAGGGGATATTTTTCAGCCTGGGGGTCCAAGCCCACTGTCCAAGCCTGGCTTTGCAGAAAACAGGGGACAGTGGCTGGAGCAGCTCTGCCTGTGCAGAACACTCCAAATCCTGCCCCTGCTGACAGAGGGGGTGCTCAGAGAACTGTCCTCACACCAAACTCAGCACAGTGATGATTTACCACTTTTTAGCAATGATTTTCAGGCGTTGTAGTGCAGTTCCCCATGCAGACACGCAGCTCATGGCACCCACCCATGGGAAGCAAAAGTGATTCTCCCACTGCCATAATTAATGAGAAGAACAGGAGAAGACAATTCCCTGGCTCTGCTTTCAGAACGTGCTTGGACAGAGCAGAGCTGTGGATTTCCCTGGCCCAGGAACATCCCTGCATCACCTGCACTACAGCACATTTGAGGAGAAATAACCAACAGCAAAATCACTCGCTCTCATTTCTGCTGTTCAGGAGTTTGGACTTCACCTCTTAAAACACCCCAGTTAGTCCTGATGAGAGGGCAGGAGCCCAAAGCACTTGAGGGAATGAGTCTTTAAAGCCTGTTCAGGGCAGAAATCATCATTACAGTAACTGTGGCAGCAATCGCCGTGGTCTGGGCGTTCAGAACGGGCACACGGGACCAAAATGCCATTTCATCACTCAGCCTGGCCCTTCCACCCCAGCTCCATCAGGGCATCATGAGCACCAGCCTGGCTGCCAGGATGGCATTTCAGGGTGGCACCTCAATCCTGTTCCCTGCAGTTCCACCCCTTCCACTCTGGGCAGGCTCTGCAGGGAGCGATCACAACTACTAGGAAGGGCAGCAGATCCTCCAGGAGAGCAGCCACCAAGGCTGAAAATTAAATGTAATATGTATATTGTGTGTGGAATATTGGAATATTAGAATATTAGAAAGAGAGCAATTAGTGCTGCTGCCTGCCAGGCACAGCTCCTGTCCCTCCAGCCCTGGGACACCTCCCCAGCGTGCACCCAACTCTGCCCGGTGCCATCCCGATCTGTCCCAGTGCCATCCCAGCCCTGCCCTGGTGCCATCCCCCATTTCCCTGGTGCCATTCCCTCTGCCTCGGTGCTTCTCACTCTTTCCTGTGCCATCCCATCTGCCCCGGTGCCACCCCACTGCTCCCTGGTGCCATCCCACTCTTTACTGGTGCCATCCCCTCTGCCCAGTGCCATCCTGTTCTGTCCTGGTGCCACCCCACTGTTCCCTGTGCCATCCCCCATTTCCCTGGTGCCCCCCCTCTACCCAGTGCCACCCCACTCTGTCCAGTGCCAACCCGATCTGTCCTGGTGCCATCCCCCCTCTGCCCGTTGCCATCCTGTTCTGTCCTGGTGCCACCCCACTGTTCCCTGGTGCCATCCCCCATTTCCCCGGTGCCATCCCCCTCTTCCCTGGTGCCATCCTGCTCTGCCTGGTGCCATCCCCTCTGTCCTGGTGCTATCCCAGCCCTGCCAGATGCCATCCCACTGTTCCCTGGTGCATCCCGCTCTGTCCGATCCATCCCAGCCCTTCCCCGGTGCCACCGCCGCTCTGTCCAGTGTCATCCTGCTCTGCCCGGTGCCATCCCCCATTTCCCCCGTGCCATCCTGCTCTGCCTGATGCCACCCCAGCTCTGTCCCGGTGCTCAGCCCGGTGCCATTCCCCCTGGAGAGGCACCGAGCACCCACAAACCACGGCAATGCTGGGGAAATGCAGTTTGTGCACGTGTCAACAAAACGCCAAAACCTCATCAACCTGACCCAGCCTGGAAACCGAGGTTCAGCTGCAGTTTTTAATTACCCCTGGACGTTTAATTACGGGGTAATCACCCAAACTGGGATCCTGCAACCACATTACTCCTCTTTTAAAGCCCACTGCAGATAAAACAAGGTTTTCTTTTGTGAGAGGCATTTTTGTTGTTGAAGACAATTCAACCTCCTGCAGCTACTGACATCAGCAAAGTGACTTCTGTGAGAAAGAAGTTAATTTTCTTTAGTTTATAATGAAAATTTAAAAGAATCCTATTCCTCTATATTTGTTATCTGCGTAATGTGGATTCAAGGCACAGGCAGAGGGAGATCTGTACAAATGCAAGATAGCTGGTATGAAAATAGCCCCAAGTTTCCCAAAAGTGCCATTTCCATCTGTGTTGAGCCCATGGTGACCAAATGCACAGAATATTTATCTTTTCTCCTGCCTGCTCCAGACTCTCCCGGATTTTGCCTCCGTTCCCCAGGGAAGCTCCCACTTTTCACTCCTTTTCTCCAAAAATCCCACCCCCTCCTCCCCTCCACAGGGCCAACAGCTGTTTGAACGGTTTGTTTGAAACCTCCTGGCTTCAAACACTTTTTTTTTTTTTTTTTTTTATTTCTTGCCCAAGAAGCTAATTTTGAATGGATTATGTCCCAGTGATGAATCTCTCCTAGAAACGGCGACGAGAGCCTCTTGAATCACGGCAAACAGGCTCTGTAAATCAAACAAACGGGCAAAAAAACGGGCAAAGAGAGGATTTGGGTGTTAAGAATGAGGTGACAGGTCCACACATCAATCCCCCTGACTGACAAGATGTCCTTCCAAGATGGGAGATAGATATTTTTTAACTCTGCCTCCCTGAGTCTGTATTATTTCGCCAGATACAATAATTAAGCTGCGATCTCGGCGGATTGTTCACAATGATAATTCCACCTTTGTAATTCAGCTTCAAATAAACCCCCTTTGTTCTGTCTTATTACACAGATTCTGGTATCATTCAAGTATATTAACTGTAGCCTATTACTGTCACACAAAAATGCTCCCTGAGCCATAGCAAAAAGGCTCCCCAGACAAAACTTTATGTCATGTTAATCCAAGCTTTAATAACGATGAGGATATATAACTGTATTCTAATTGTGCTTTGTGTTTCTGCACACAAAAAACCCAGAAAATCCCAAAAATTGACAGGCACAGCCTTCCTCCAGCCCAGCTTGACAGGATGGCTCTGCTTCCCTCCCCTCTCCCAAAAAAAACGGGGCTGAAAGAACTGGAGAGCAATTCCAGCCAAATCCCAGCTCATGCCAAAGCCGAGCCTAAGGCACAGAGGGAAAACTGGGCTGCTGGTGCTAAGTGCTGCTACTGCAACAGAAATTAATACCCTCTAAAATAGCACTTAAACAGGGATAATCAGTATTATGGAAATTGTACATGTTTAATTCTTGAGTGTCTGCTGAAAACATTGCGTGATGAAGGACTGTGGGAAGCGGAGCGTTCATTTTGGAGCCAGAGCTTAAAATAGGCAAAGGGAAAAAAAAAATGAGGGGGAAAAGGAAAGAAAAGAAAGAAAAATAACCTGGAAACAAGCAATGAAAAGACTCACAAATTTATAATTGGGCATTTCCAAGTGCTGGCTGCAAGCTGGGAAATGGATTTAAGGGAAAGTGGAAAGGTTCTGTCACACCCAACAAGGCTGAGGCAAATGCTCTCCACAGTATTTTGCTTGTGCTTTTGCTAACCCAGTTTTAAGTGCACTAGAAATTAGATTTATCCCCTCCCATCAGTAAGGCCACAGTGCTGATCTCACACCCAGATCCACGGCAGGCTGGAGCAGATTTTAACCTTGCTGTTCAGCTGGAGGACACCGACCCCTTGCACTCCTCCTCATCTTCAAACTCTGCTCATTTTCTACTGCAAACCCCCCCAATCTCATTCCTGTAAAATTAAAATTTATTTCAGTGCAGTAAATTCAAAGCTAACCCAGGGGTGTCACTGGCAGCTCAGAAGAAGAATTTGAAAGCAGTGAAGCTCCAAGAAAATGGGGGAACAAATCTGATGGATTTATTGGAAAATACCCCACACCAAACACCCTAAGAAGTTCCCTTCTCCCAGTTTCTCTTTCCCTCGTACTCTGATATTCCACAGCTCACCATTTCCAAATCATAAGAGCCACTAAAAACCCACCAGATCTTCAATATCATACAGCACAGGATTCATTAACCTGCTGACACTGCAGCCTCCTGGTTCCATATTTTGAGGGTGTTTCCTACAACATGTTTTAAAAATTCAAATGAACAGTCTTGTGTAAATCACAAGACTCCAGAAAGTGGAGTATTCAGGASAAAAAAAACCACTGAACAGCCTGAAACTCTTGATAAATCATGAAATTTGGCAGGACCCATCTGACAATGTTTATTTTTTTTCCCCCAAAGTTGTACTATGCTCAACGTTAGATCAAAACAGTTTTCTTTGGCAGACACAGGTTCTGCTCTGCACTCCCCTTCTCCCTAACACACCATATGGACTGTTCTTAATGAAATATATTTAGAGGGATGGTGAACCAGCTCAGCACTGGTGTAAGTGCTGCTTCTCTGCAAGTCAGGGACTAAAAAACATCGTGCATTTTTTGGAACTATCACTTTTGATTCATAAGACCTTAAAATTGCAGTCAGTAAGCCCAGATTAAAATAGCAAATAAAGCTTTAGTGATAGCAAACACACACACACACATATATAAAGTAAAATTGCTGCTATTTTTTACAAATTGCCTTTAAGTAGCACAATATAAAGAGCCCAATGAAATGAGAAAAAACTGGCGTGGACAGCTTCAATAGAGAAAAGATAACAAGGTCATCCACTCAAAGCCCAGCAACCACCTTGGGATTTCTATGGACTTAAAGGAAATCTTCCAGTAATCCCATCAGCAGCAACAAGGCCATGGCAAATCTTTTAAAGAGCAAAGTGCTTTTATTCCAGGGGAAAGATCTGTGCCAAGTGACTTTGGGTTTTGCATTTCCCCTTCTCCCTCTCCTGGAGGAAGAGGCAGGATGGACAAGGCATTATCTAAAAAAAAAATAAAAAAAAATCTTGCAGAGTAATGTCAGGATCGATATGTTGACCTAACAAGTAATGCCAGCTTTAGCAGTGTCTTAATGATGTGATCATTATCTCCTTACCTGAGTGCAGCAGCTCCCAGCACGTGGGCCAGGGCAAAGACCACAAATATTCCCCCATATACAGAAATTTGGTGTTTCCAGGTGAAAAAGCAGCTCCTGAAGGTGCACAGTGGGCTCAGAGAACTGGGAAAGGGCTGCTGTGCCACTCTGTGTGCCCCACCACAGGGCATCAGTGCCTTAAGAGGTGGCTTATTATTATTAAGAGGAAATTATTTAGAGCAGGAAGAAGGAAAACATCTCATTTTCCTTATTCTGTGCCTGAACATTGGGTGACTCTGCTCTCCTTCCTCCCATTTTTTCTCACTTAAGACACATTCACTTTATAAATCCTGTCTTTCCTGCCTGCAGTACCCAGGGCTGCTCAGAAACTCACATTTCCCAAAAACAAATGGGTCCAGGATGAAACCTGGCCATGTTTTAGAGTGTTTTAGAGCCTTGGCCATGTTTTAGTGTTTTACTTTGTCCTCATGGACATCACAGTGGTCAGTACCTGCCTGGCCACCCACCACTCCTGGTGACCCTCTGCCAAGAAAAAACAATGGTTGGAAGAGAAAATAAGAGCTGGAAGAAAATCTGTTTTCCACAGGCAGCTCTTGCTGGCCCCAGCAATAGCAGAGGTGGGACCATGTGAGCAGGGATTACAGGATTGTGGAATCACAGAGGGGTTTGGGGAGGAAGGAACCTTAAAGATCATTTTATTTCAACCTTCCACCAGGCCACTGTGATCTGTCTGTCTCCAGGGAAAGGCTGAGCAGAGATGTCACCAAGACAAAACACACTTAAACAAATTTCAAGACTGAAATGTGTGAGTTTTGGTCTAATTCCAAAAAAAAAAAAATGCTACCTGGTGTGAAACACCTCTTTGGGTTGCTTGTTCTGCTCTCCCTGGACAGCAGCAGATAAAGAGGGAATTTCTCACCCAGCTAAAGGCTGTGTGCCACACTTTGTGTCCTCCCAAAACTCCCCTTCCCCACTGACCTCCCTGCTCCACCCCGAGGTGCCACAGCAACACCAAATTAGCACACACACAACTGCCAAATGAATAATTTACTGATTTCCCAAGAACCTGGCTTGCCATCTATAGTTCTATAATCTTTTACATCCACGTCTTAGCTCCTTTTGTAAAAAGGCTGCAATCAAGCTAAAGAACATTTAAAAATTCAATAAATACACCCAGATTGAGTGCTGTGGAGTGAGGACACACAGATTTGTGTGCCCTGGGCAGTGCCAGCACCCCTTTCCTCACCCCACAGAGGATATTCCTCCCTTCCAGCCCAATCAGGGAAGCTCCAAACAGCATCCAGAGCTATCTCCATCTTCAATCTCCCTGCTGTCATTTTTAAAACCCGCAGCCAGCGACGGGCAGTGAGGTTCTTACAGCTGCAATGACAACCAGGTATAAAACAGAGCTGAAAATGCTCCTCCACCACCATCAGAGATGCCCTTCCAATGACTCAACCACGTCCTGTCACTTTGGAAGGCACTCATGATGGCAGCATGACAAGATATTTATTTCCAGAGTTATTTCTTGGCTGTGATGTGGTGTCTGCCCTGTGGATCATCACTCACAGAGATTTGGGGATGCTGTGGGTGCCCCTTCCCACCCTCAGTGGGGAGAAATGGGCTGAGCATCCTCCCAGACAAACTGCTCAGGGAGCAGGACAGCTTCCCTTTGATTGCTTTGTTTTCCAGGCTCTATTCCTGCTGGAGAGCTACTCCTGAGGGTTAGAAATGAAGAGCAGTGCAGCTCTGAAAAACAGCTTTTCTGAAGGAGGTGGAGATTGTCAGAAAATTTCCCATGGGGTGGAGCTCAGAGAGAATGGGGGAGGCAAACACTGCCTCACCTGCAGCTCCCAAAAACTGCCCCAAGTGCCCAGCAGGGCACAAACCTGCACAAAGAGCATCCCCAAGAGCCCACGGGCATCCAACAGTCTGGAGACTGGATTTGGAGAAAAAAAAAAAGATGAAATAAAGGGATAGCACAATCTCACTGACTTGGCATTTATGATCTGAAACTAAAAATGGCAGGAAATTCTCTCTCATTATTTAATGTGAGTGTGATGCCTGATGATTTTTGCTTTTCCTTTTTACACTTTCTGTACCCTCTATGCATCCCCCTGCACCCCTTAAGCCCACATGTTTGTAATTCCTGGAGCCTGATATTCCAGCTTAATTTAGGAATTCTGCTGGGCAGAGAGACCAAACATCCCAAAGAAGGGCTCAGTGTGCCCTGTGCTATCTTAAACCTGAGCTCAGCCTTGGGTGAAGCCTTCTGTCCAGAACATCTTGTGTAAACTGGGCTCTGACCTCATCTGGGGGGGATTCATTAGAATAGGGGGACATTCCTGCATTTGTGAAGTTTCTTACTGGGGAATCCTAGATAGATATGCTAATTCCTGAAACCTATAAAACTTGTATCTTATTGGGGAATCCTAGATAGATTTGCTAATTCCTGAAACCTATAAAACTTGTACCCGTGCTGTACACGGGTGTGCATTCTGCCATCAAGTTGTGCACCTGGGATCCCAAATCCTGAGGTAAAACCCTTTTTATCCCCTTAACCACATCTGTGTCATTATTAAAAACTGCCCTTTCAAGGCAACAAGTGAAGGGGGCAGGACCTGAGGCTGCAACCCCACCGTGATCCCCAGGGATGCCCCAAAACAGGAGAATAAAGCTTGTGTGGAGAAGGGTTGAAATGGGAGAGTTTGATATGTAAAACACTAAAAGCTGTTTAACATAACAAAACTGACCCAACAATGCTGCTTTCTGCCAGATTCCCTCATTTTTTGATCGACTGTGAAAATCAGTGACCTGCTGTAAGAACAGGGCTGGAGCAGGGACTGAGAAACCAGCCCACAAAAACATGGAAGAGCAAATGAAAATAAGTAAAAAAAAAATCCACAACAGGGACCTGAGACAGTAAAGCCCTCTGCACACATCCTTACAAATAACATTAAACCAATAAACCGAGCTGCAAACCTCTCACACCATGTTGAACACAGATTTAACCAGCAGCAAGGAGAGAAAAAAGGGGAGACTTTGGCATTTCCTGCATGAAAATGGAGATGGGATTTTCAACAAAGGGGTCCAACTTCCTGCAGAGCTGCGAGTGAACCGAGTGGATATGAAACAGCCAGGAAGGAATTCAGAGGATGAATTTGGTGAGATCCTGTCCATCACACAAACAAGGTGTCAAACAAGCTCTCAACAGCACTAAGGAGGGTAAAAAAAAAGCCAACAGCACCTCAGAGGTGCTGAGGTTTTGGAAAGGCCACACCAGGAGCTTGCCTGAGACAGGAACAAGCTCAGCACTGAAAATCCTTCCAGAATGGTGTTTTAATGACAAGAGAGTCATTAAATGTAATTATTTCTTTTTTTGGCACCTTCAGAACACACAGGCACCCTCCACAAACACACCCACATGGAGATAAATGCATAAAAAACAAAGCAAAAAACAGCACTGCTCTGAGCTGCACCAAACACACCTTGCTTGTGTGTTATTTTTACAAATCCACTTGGGACCAAAAAGCAAAATGTGTCAGATTCCAGGAACACCGGAATAGGAAGAAAAGAAACAGCTCTGTTTAAAAATCTCTCCTTCCTCTCCCTGTTTATTGTTCCCATCTCTGTTGCTGTCTCAAGCCCAGCTGGACAATAGCAAACAAAGGCTGCTTAAACTCTGTTCTTAGTGTTTTATTCCCCAAATGCCCATCACCGACCAGAGAGCAGAGATAAAAGTGAGGAGTTTGACCTGACCACGCTCACAATGCAACTCCTTCCCAACAACATAAAAAGGATGTCAGGAGAGCAGATGGATTGGAAGGGAATGTGGAAAACAACAAGAACAACAACAAAATGAAACCTGAGCCCCAAAGCTGTCTCCAGCCAAGTAAAGCTCCGATCCCCACGGATCACAGGGCAGTGGGAAGCGGGGCTGGGGCTGTCAGAGACATCCCAGTGCCAGCCAAAAACACGGGCACAGGAATTCTGTGTGAATTCTGAGTGATGGGAGCAGAGCATTCAGCAACTCTGAGCCCCTCACAAACAGCAGGGCAGGGTCAGATTAAACATTGAGAAGGAATTGTTCCCTGTAGGGTGGGCAGCCCTGGCACAGGTGCCCAGGAAGCTGTGGATGCCCCTGGAGCCCTGGCAGTGCCCAAGGCTGGGCTGGGAAGGGCTGGGGGCTGCAGGAGGGGATGCCCAGCTCTGTGGTGCCAATACTGGCCCCATGCTGGCAACACCATCCTAATGAGATCCCATAGCAACCCTGGAGCTCAGCCCATTCCTGTACTATGAACTACCAGAGCTCAGCCCATTCCTGTGTCCTGAACACCAAAGCTCAGCCCATTCCTGTGTCCTGAACACCAAAGCTCAGCCCATTCCCTGAACCCAGAGCTCAGCCCATTCCCTGAGCCCAAAGCTCAGCCCATTGCTGTGTCCTGAACCCCCAGAGCTCAGCCCATTCCCTGAGCCCAAAGCTCAGCCCATTCCCTGCTCTGAACCCCCAGAGCTCAGCCCATTCCCTGAATCCAGAGCTCAGCCCATTCTCGTGCTCTAAGCCCAGTGCTCAGCCCATTCCTCGGCCCTTCTGAACCCCCAAAGCTCAGCCCATTCCCGTGTCCTGAACCCAGAGCTCAGCCCATTCCCTGAACCCAGAGCTCAGCCCATTCCCTGAACCCAGAGCTCAGCCCATTCCCGTGTTTTTCTAGGCCCAGAGCTCAGCCCATTCCCATTCTCTGAACCCAGAGCTCAGCCCATTCCCTGAACCCAGAGCTCAGTCCATTCCCGTTCTCTGAACCCAGAACTCAGCCTATTCCATGTCCTGAACCCCAGCCCATTCCCAGAGAAACCTCCCAGAGCTGCCACACAAGGCTCAGTCAGTGCTCTCCTCCCTGAACAGCCAGCCAGAATCCCAGAAGGGTTCCCAGTCAATCTCCTGTGTGTCTGACCACAGCAAATGAAGCCCACATGAGAACAGCCCCATTCCTGATGTTCCTGATGTTCCTGATGATGTTCCTGATGTTCCTCATGATGTTCCTGATGATGTACCTGAAGTTCCTGATGTTCCACCTGATGTTCCTGATGATGTTCCTGATGATGTTCCTGACGTTCCTGATGTGCCTGCTGTTCCTGATGTTCCTGATGTTCCTGATGTGCCTGATGTTCCCGGTGATGTTCCTGATGTTCCTGATGTTCCTGATGATGTTCCTGATGTTCCTGATGATGTTCCTGATGTTCCTGATGATGTTCCTCATGTTCCTGATGATGTTCCTGATGTGCCTGACCAGCAGGGCTGAAGCTCCTGGATCACCCCAGACCTTCAGGGTCAGTTCCACTTGGAGAACCTGCACAGCTCCAGCACCTCTGGGTGCATCCCACACCATCAAACACCACAGTTCTGACCTTTCCTGAGCATCACTGACCCCACCAGGGTCTGCACACAGGACAGCACCAGCTCCCAGCCACGAGGAGCCCCAGAAAACACTCAGGAGGGAGAAAACAATGAAATGAAATGTGCCCCAGTAATGGCCCAAACCACTTGTGTTATACAAGAAATACACAGCAGAATTTAAAGAAATTACTGCACGGATTTAAAAAAAAAAATAAATTACATAATGGAATTCTTCCATTTAAGAAGCTTCTTTGCAAAAACCAATTTCTTGCTGCTTTGATTCAATTCAAGATGCTCCAGAACATCTGATCAGAACAAGATCTGGGGGTTTGCAATCTTCAGAGATATAAGGGATGGGACAAGGCTGCTGTAAAACAGAACATTCCAGTCTCTCCCTGCTCCATGAAAACCTTTCTGCCAAACCATCTCCATCAGTGAGCATTTCGTGCAGCCACAGCACACAGGGGGTTAAATCTGCTCTGCTCCAGCCCAGAAATTACATTTCTGACAAGAGATCTATTTCTCACAGGGGCAGCATCAGCTTTGGAGAAGTGTCTTCATTAAAGGCTCGTTTCATGCCAATGGAGCAACTTTGCAGCACTCTGTGATGTTTGAGGAGAAGATGCAAATCACGGCCTATTGCTCAGCATGTTCCTGAGTGCCAAACAATTCCAGCTTGTTTGACAACTCTTCCTTAAGATGAAGCTAAACTGCCCTTTTGTGCCAATTAAAGACTCACCAGAACACAGTCTGAACCCGCATTACCGTTTAATAAAAAAAAGGGAAGGAACCGTTTTTTTCCTTTTAAAAAAATACAAACATCTTGCTAAGGACTCTTGTGACAGGAGGTTTTTTAGTTCATTAAGACTCCCCAGCAGTAACCATGATAAAAGACAGATCAGAAAATGCTGCTCCTTTCAAGGGCTCACAGCCACACTGCAAACATCTCTCAAGGGTGAGGTTTCCCCAAATCCAGAGCTCCAGAGGATTCTGGGAATTAAAGCAGGACAAAGCCACCTATAGAGCCCAATTCCTCTAAAATTTAGGAAAAAAACTCAGCAGTGAGGTGAGAGGTTGGAGTGGGCTTTGGGGTTTTAATTACTGCTTCTTTACACCCAGCACTCTTTAGGAGGATGGACCTAAAGCCTGACAGATCTGGACTAAGGATAAAATCCCAAAACTGCAACAATCCTGCAGGAAACCAAACCAAACCCAGGAGCCAGCAGAGCCTCTCTGTACCCCACTGCAGTGCTGCCTCCACCATTGGCTTCTGAGATGAAGCAGATTTAAGTGTCTCTGACATGTTGAGATAGTTTGTGCCTCACCGTGAGCACAGCTGACGATGCCAAGAGTGGTTTTTCTCCGCCACTTTTATACGAGGTTATTTCCATTCCTTTTATTTTTCTAAATTGTTTCATTATGTTTGTCTAAAACACGTTCGCTGGCTTGGAAAAAACAAAAGCAAGAACAAAAACAAATAAAACCCCTCAATATGTTGTTCTGGAATTAAAAAAAAAAAAAAGGTGGGAGAGAGGAGAGTAGAAGCATCAAGCAGCTGTCCAGCGCCGAGCTTTGGCAGATGTGAGGTCTCCACAAAGCAGAGGAGATTCTACTCAGCCTTCCCTAATTCTTGTTGCCTTTTGGACACCCTGGTGCTGCAGATTCGAAGTCCACAAAGCAGAGGAGATTCTACTCAACCTTCCCCTAATTCTTGTTGCCTTTTGGACACCCTGGTGCTGGCAGATTTGAAGCTCACAAAGTAGAGGAGATTCTCCTCAGCCTTCCCTTAATTCTTGTTGCCTTTTGCACACCCTGGTGCTGCAGATTCGAAGTCCACAAAGCAGAGGAGATTCGCCTGAGCCTTCTCCTAATTCTTGTTGCCTTTGGACACCCTGGAGCTGCCACCGTGGCTGGGGCAGATCCTCCTGCAGGAGGAGCAGATCAGAGGGACAGATCAGAGCACCTGGCTTTGGTCAAGGTCAGTGGGAGCAGAAAACAACATCTGGCAGATGAAAGGAAGGCTGTTCAGCCCTTTCCCCTTCTCTGGAAGGGCTGCTGGGAGCAAAGGCAGGGCTGGCAGGGGCAGAGCTGGGGAGGGAAACTGCAGTGAGCTCCTGCCATGCCCAAAGGGAAGGAACAGAGAGCAGCACAGCCTGGCATGGGAACGACACTGTTGCCTTGAAAAGCCAGTTTTTAATAATGACACAGACACGGTTTAGGGGATAAAAAGGTTTTACCTCGGATTTGGGATCCCAGGTGCACAACTTGATGGCAGAATGCACACCCGTGTACAGCACGGGTACAAGTTTTATAGGATTCAGGAATTAGCATATCTATCTAGGATTCCCCAAAAAGATACAAGTTTTATAGGTTTCAGGAATTAGCATACTATCTAGGATTCCCCATAAGAAACCAACAAATGCAGAATGTCCCCTTCATTTAATGAATCCCCCCAGATGAGCAGAGCCCAGTTTACACAAAATGTTCTGGACAGAAGGCTTCACCCAAGGCTGAGCTCAGTTTAAGACAGCACAGGGCACCTGAGCCCTTCTTTAGGATGTTTGGTCTCTCTGCCCACAGAATCCTAAACTAAGCTGGAATATCAGGCTCCAGGAATTACAAACATGTGGGCTAAGGGGTACAGGGGAATGCATAGAGGGTATAGAAGCATAAAAGGAAAAGCAAAAATTACCAGGCACCAACACAACTACCCAGGAGACTCCAGTTCCACTCCAACTGGGCTTCCTTGAGCCAAGGCAGCTGAAGAAACAAAGAACCAACCAACCCCACACCACCAAAAAACGACAAAGCTCTGTCCTTTGGAACAAAGCCCAGCCTGGTCCAGGAGCAGGGAGGCACTGCTGCCCTTCCTGAGCTGCAAAGCACACTGACCCAACCCACAGCTCCCCATTTCCCAACACTGCCCTGGCTCCTGCAGCCAGCTGGGCTTTACATAACCTCCCCAAACAGCCACAACCCCAGGGCACTGCTGGCAATGTCTGTGTGCCATGTACACAGACCTCAACAGGGAAAAATCCCTTCCCTTTAAAGAAGTGACCCATCTTGGGGAATGTTTGCTTTGATTTTTTTTTCCCTGTCAATGAATTTTGCTCATGGCAATGGTTTAAAGCTGGACAGATTCCACACAGAAGCTAACCAAAAGCATTTGTTTCTCAATAAAAGCCTCAATTGGGAACAGGCTATATAAAAATAGTTTTAAAAGAAAGGGCAGGAGGGAAGGAAAAGGAAAAGGTCTTTACTTAGTCATGCAAGTGAAACACAGTGGAAGATGAATGAAATGTGAGTGTGAAATCCTGGGAACATGGCACTGGAAGGGACATCCTGTGTCTTACAGACCTTCACTGTCTTAAGCAACAGTCTGTGCTATTCCTTTCACTTACTGATAGTCTTAAACTTAATTTCAACCTCCAGGCTAAATCTATTAATCTTACTTCCTCTGGTTCCCTTGTTGACTCTGCTCCTCAGTCAAACAATCCTCTGCAGGCGCTGAACCCCAAATCACTCCAAGAGCCTAAATCACTCTTCCATCTTCCTCTTTTCCCCCCCAATCATCTCAGAAGCTGGAATTTCCCAATTAGAATCCATTTTTCCTAACCATCAAGTCGTGTGAAGGCAGTAGCATTTTCCCTTCTTCCCCAGAAGCAGCCGAGCCTTTGGCAGAACCAACTCCCCTTCACACTCCAATCTTCCTCACAGCTTCTCCTAAAGCTATTTCTCCTAACGAGTCCCTGACGGTGTTTTAGTCCATTAATTTATCACACTTTGCTATTTCAGAGCTCACTGTCATTTCCAGCTGCTCCTGTGAGACAGCAGAATCCAACCAGTGCCCCAGACACCCACGGTCACTGCCCAGCCCCTGCTGCCACCTCAATGCCTTTAAACAGAGGAAAAATCATCAAATCAAAATAAAATTCTTGTGTTTGTACCGTGCCCTCCCCCTCAGAAAGCACCAACGGCAGCCAAGGCTGAGCTGGGAAGCAAAAATCCAACAGTGAAATGTGAATGAAATGCAAAATGTAAACAAACAGACTCGATGACATCAAATAAAATTAGCGAGTTTTTGGATGTGATCCAAACTTAATAGCACAGAAGGAAGTTTACATTGAACTTGGGGATTTTTAACCTCAAGTGTCTGTTTAATTTTTTTAAAAAAACAGCTGCTGGCTATATATTTGTGCAGTATACTTTCACACAAGTTGCCTGTGAGACTCCTGCATTTAAATAAAAGTCAGACAACCATCAGGAGGATGAAGAAACACCTTCCTGACCCTGCTGCTCCCAGGAAAGCCCTCCCAAGGGTGCTCTGTGTGTGTTCAGCTCCTCCAGAACAATTCTGACCCCAAGCACTGCCAAGTTTGGATATCAAGAAAAACTTCTCCAAAAGAGGAATGTCAGGGATGTGGACATGGGGATGTGGCACTTGGGGACACAGTGCTGGGGGAGGGATTGCAGCTGGTTTGGGAGTTTTTTTTTCCAACTTGAACAATTCCAGGGTTCTAAGAGGGTGTAAACAGCAGCAGAGAATGTCCAGGAACACCTTAACCCTTCCTTGCCCTACTCCAGGGACACAGACACCACACGGAGAGACATCTGCTCCCAAACGGGTCATTTATTCCATACCCTTGTTATTTGCAGTGAAGTATAATGGAAAAAATTGACTGTTTGCTTGGTGCAATAGGGCATGACTCTTTACACAGAAATAATAGCTAAACAGTGATGGATTCTAAATCTCCATTACAGTGAAAGATTTGAAGGAGTAAAGCAGTTAGAAAAATAATTGGTTTTCTTGTTTAGCTTTAAAAAGTCTTTACACGGCGCCAAATGGAGAAGACTTCTCGCTTTATTTTGTTTTTCTTTCCTTTGGGGAGGTGCTCCATTAACAAAGGGAATAAAACCAACCCCAACCTACTTAGGGGAAAAGGGAGGCTGTGAGAATGCTGAAGGTGAAATGCAGGAGATGCAGGAGCAGAGCTGGGCAAGGCTCAAGGAGATGAGCTCAGCTCAGAACTCAGGTCAGAGCTCCTGCTCTGCTTGGGCATTGCTGGAGCACACAGGGAATTACTGCAGCACACTGGGAATGCTTCAAATCCTCCAGGAAAGTACTCAGGAACTCTCCAGCAGGCACCAAACACTGAAATGCAGGAGATGCAGGAGCAGAGCTGGGCAGGGCTCAGGGAGATAAGCTCAGCTCAGCACTCAGGTCAGAGCTCCTGCTCTGCTGGGGCATTCCTGGAGAACACAGGGAATTACTGCAGCACACTGGGAATGTTTCAAATCTTCCAGGAAAGTATTCAGGAACTCTCCAGCAGGCACCAAACACTGAAGGTGAAATGCAGGAGATGCAGGAGCAGAGCTGGGCAGGGCTCAGGAGATAAGCTCAGCTCAGCACTCAGGTCAAAACTCCTGCTTTGCTGGGGCATTACTGCAGGGAATTACTGCAGCACACTGGGAATGCTTCAAATCCTCCAGGAAAGAACTCAGGAACTCTCCAGCAGGCACCAAACACAGCCAGGGAAAATCTCTGTCCTGGTGGAAGAGGCAGAGCCCGAGATCTCAGCAGACAGAATGGGAAGAGATGATTTATGCAGCCAGGTCCAATCTAGAAATGAAACCTTCCAGCACCTCTTGTTCTAAATCCAGGCTGGAAAACAACCACCAGCCAACTGGAAATTGCATAATAATGATGAAAACCACAGAGGGCTTTTCTATAATGACAAAAAAGCAGGTGCTTACAGGTTCAGAACCCTCCAGGATCCCTCTGAATATTTCAAACACCAAAATGAGAGACTTTTTTTAATGTTTTCTGAAGGCAGCGACCTTTCCCCTGTGCCCAGCTCCTCTGAGGCAACTCTTTCAATTATTCAGCAGCTCTCTGCTGAGGTTTGGTGCTGCTGGTGGCACCCAGGGAGCAGGGATGGGGACACAGCTGCCCTGACATTTGCAGCACCTCGCTCCAAAAGCGATGCCCACGGTTGGGTCAGCTTTGCACACAAAAGAGCAGCTGCTGGGAGCTGTTTTCCTGCAGATTGTTCAGGAGGGACCAGCAGTAGGTGCCCAGAGTGGGGGAACAGCGGGTGCAAAGCACCTATTGAGGCTCCATTAATTTTTCAGGGATTCTCAAGCTCTGGCCTTTACAAAACACGGCAGGAGGAGGAAAGAGGAGAAAGAGACTCCAGGCAGGAGGACAGACTCCCCCCCAGCAGCCCTCTCCTCATCAAACAGCTCTGTCAAAACACAGAAATGAATAGAAGCTGATCTGAACTCCTCACATTCCTTAATTAGAAGGGAAAAATCCCGGGCAGAGCTGGGAGGGAGCGGTGGCCCCTCGCCACACACACGCAGAGGCAAAAGTTTCTCTCCCTGGTCCTATTTCTGCAAATTTATTCCAGTTGTAAACCATTAGGTGCCAATTTTTCAAATCAACCTTAAGATTCCATAGCACTGGGCTGCCTAATAGACTCTGAAAAATCTTTTTGCCATCTCACAGCTGAGCAAACGTTATCTAAAAACATCTTAATAAGGCTCTTGCTGTTCTTGCACCTCGCTGCTCACAGAAGGGAACCCAGGGAAAGGCAGCTCGGTGCTGGTGCTCCAGAGGGATGCAATCCCCTCTCCATCACCCCAGAGGAGTGTGAGACAGAGCAGAGACAGCTCCACATCCCTGCCCTCTTGTCCTTGCTAAAAAATTGGGAAAAAAGCCTACCAGAGTTTCTGTGGAGTGCAGGGATGGAGCTGCATGTGGGTACCCCGATTTGGCTCTCAGCACATTCCCGTGGTCACTGCTAAGCTGTGAGCTACAGCCATAAATTACAGCCCAGTGAATTACAGAAAATGAAAATCAGCACCAGTTTAATCTTAATATTCCTGCCTGTGGATTGCAGCAGCTCAAGGTCACGCTGGGAGGGTGTGAAGCTCAGCTCCAGCCAGAGGATGTCCCTCTCTCCAGTGCCCTCCTCCTCCAAGGGGCAGCTTAGCCAAAAAGCTCCCAAAGTTTTTCACTGGAGCTGTTGTTTAGGAAAGTTTTAGACCTGCTATATAAAAAAAGAGTCCCATTATGCAGGCTGGAAAGCTGGCCAGAAATAACCTTGGCTAACTCAAAGCCCTGTGCTCAGGATGGAGGAAAAAGACCCAATATCCTATTCTCCAGCTATATGAAAATTCAGATTATATGTCTAATGCCCCTCATGATTTTCTCTAGCTATCCCTGGGGCATAAGATAGCCTGTATCTTCTTTATTTATGTTTAAATAAAAGCAAATATTCCTACTGGATTCTTTACAAATTCCTGCACACAACTTAAGGAAATAAACGTCTCATTCCAAAGCCCACCCCCAGGCTCAGCCTATCCTCCCTGCTTTGCATGCCCTTTATATTTAATTGCCTCTGCAAACAATGCCAGGCGGGCCAGGGAAGGTTCAGCTTTCCTTTGTGGCCAGTGCTCATGGTTTTGCACACACAAAGTGCTGCCCAGGCTGAGCAGGAGCTCCTGAAAGAACAGAGCGAGCGCTCACTCGCCCTGCTCTCAGTGATCCAAGTTTTATAACCAGGATTCAAAGCCCCAAAAGGAGGGGAGAAAAAAAAAAAATTAGGCTTATAATGTTAATGCTGGCAGCTTTATGCTCAGTGCTAATAGAACATCTCAGTGCTTAGGAGGAGCCAGAGCCGTGCCATAATCAACACTTGCACAATATCCACTTGACTGTGTGAATATCCCAACTCTGCGCCTGTGAGCAGCTTACAGGAATTACAAAGGCTGAGCTAGCGAGGAGAGAAAGGATTACTGAGGGCCACAGTTCATTCTGCTCCTGCATAAACAAAATATGACCTTGATTGAATTAATAATCAAACTGAACATTCCCATGGCAGCGTTGCAGGAGAGTGGCAGGGCTGGAGAGATAACCTGCCCCAGCCCCACTGGACAAATGGACACCCTCAAGGCTTTCCAGCTCCAAAAAACCTAAACAACCGCTTAGCAGGATTAATTTTTAATAACTCAGCACTTTGTTTTTTATGTACTTATTAAAATTTAAGACACCGAGCCGGTGACCCCTGTAATTTTTCAATTGTTCCGAGCATGGAGCCTGGGCTGGGTAATTACGCTGGAACAGCTGTTGGAGACGACCTTGCCATCAGTGGGGAAAAGTGATGCAATCCTATCGGTTTGCTAAGCTCCAAAATGCTTCCTCTCCTCCTCCCTAGCCCGTTATCATTTTAAATAAGTTCATGAGTTAATTACACAGAATAATTCAGAGGGTTATTTGGGAAAACAAACCCTCTTGATAGACTAATAAATGACAGCCGCAGCTATATGCGCATGGGGTACTTGCAAACTTCACCTTCACTGTGAAATATCCGTAATTCTTGGGTCAGCCCTCCTCTCCAGCAATGCTGGAGAAGCAGTGAGGAGTCAGTGGAACCCAGATCCAAACCCTCCCACAAGGAAAAGCAGCAAAAAGCAGGAAAGTGGCTCCTGGCACCGGCTCCCGGTGCTTGGGGAGGTCCCACAGAATCTTGTCAGGGGGAAAATAAAATCTGGGCCTGAGCAGCCCCAGCAGAAACCAAAGAACTCCCTGCAGCAAGTGCTGCAGGGGCTGAAGTGTCTGGAAACAGCCACACGTTCTCTGGAGGTATCAGCCTCCAGCAGCTTCTGCGCTGTCATCAGGAAGAGGCAGAAAACAATTCCTAGAAAAACAGCTAAGAGGAATTTTCATTTCCAGGCAGAGAGAACAAATAACTGAAACATAGTAAGAGCTGGAACATGGAAAGGCAAAAGAGCAGGCAGTTACTGAATGCATAAATAAAATGTTGTGTGTCTACCTACCCTGGTCACCTGGGGACAAGGAACAGCCATGTTAGAGCCCTTCATGGAATCTGCTCCCACCCATCCCTGGTCACTGAACCCACAAAGACCTCTGAGAAAGGTGCTACAAACACAATGGGCAGCTCTGGGTACCCAGGAGCAAACAGCAGCACAAGGCAGTGCCCAGTACCTGGCACCAACACACTCAAATTACATCAAAGTTTCTTGCTCTCCACAAAAAAAAAAGGCTCATAAAAATCAAAAGTCTCCCACCAAGAGCTTAAAAGTGATGATTTCTAAAGCAATTAACAGCCAGGCATTAAACAGGCTGGTTGTGGGGAGCAGCAATGTTCAAGGTGTTGGAGAAGGAAGGAGAAGGCAGAGAGGGCATCCTGCCTGCCACATTCCCAAATCCTGCATTCCCAAATCCTGCATTCCCAAATCCTGCATTCCCAAATCCTGCATTCCCAAATCCTGCATTCCCAGCACGGGCAGCCACGGACAAGAAAATAAACTGCATCTGTTGGAAATATGCACAAAACAATTAAAGGTAAACTGAGCTTCCTTTGCAAAACCAAACAAAACACTGTGCTTACAATCCCCAGCACATTCCTGGACACATTCCGAGCCCACATTTCACTGGGGAACTTTTGCTGGAGCAAGCACCCAAAGCAGGGGGGTCTCTGACTGAATTGCTCCCACTCCTCCTCATCTGAGCACTTGGGAGCTAAATGCACTTAAAGGATGAGGAGACCAAAAGGAACTTAATAGCCAACTACTGCAATCACTAGCCTGAACTCCTGACTTTGAAGTTTTCCATGACATCAGAGAGAAGAATCCCTTTCCTCACGGAGCTGCTGCAGACAGCAGTGTACAAACACACAGCAGCACAGCCAAGGCCTCGGGGCTCGCTTCCACCAAAAATAGCAATTGTCAACAGACAGACACACCATACCCAGCATCACGAGCCGTTAGGGATTTCTATTAAAAATTAATCTGAATATCTGTTATTATCCAGAACCCTTCCCCATGTACAAACCCCACCGTGCTGTGGCTGCAGCGAGCGCTTCCCGTGCCCCCAATGCCTCCCTGAACTCCTCACCGAGTTCAGCAGCAGCCAAGTGATTTTTTTTTGAGCCGTGCATTAGCAGATGTTCTTTTCTCTTTCTTTGGTTTTTTTTTGGGGGATAGGGGCGGTAATAAAGCAGAACTAAGTACTTGCAGCACGCACACGGCGGCTCAGCGCAGCTCCTCGGCCCCGCAGCTGCCGGGGAGAACACGTGTGTTTGGACTGGAACAAATGTTCATGTGCTTTTTTTTGCTAATGTGCCTTGTTCAAAAGATGAAACTCTTCCAGGAGGCTGGGTTCCTCCTTTCTTCACCGTCCCTACATAGGAATACACAAATCAGAAACCTCGTGTCCATTTGGTTCGCAGGATGCACTCAACATCCATCAGTGCACTCACACTTGGGGTCCCTCAAGAACTCACAGATATATGATGTGCATTTAAATTTTAGGGCTCTGAATGTAAAATTTACAACATTGTTTGAGGTAAGAGGGGCAGAGGGGAGAAGAAGTGAAGCTACAGTCAGTTATTTTCATGTACTTCCAAGTAATTCTCCTGCGATTTGCAGTGGGAAACACTTCAGCAGCAAACATGTGCCCAGTGTCCCCCACAGCTTGAGTGGCTGTTAAAGAGGAGATGAGAGAGGAAAAAAAGGCCTTAATCTGGTTTTGAAAATGCAGCTGTAAAAGCCCAAGCAGACAGGCTGCAGTGAGAGCTCAGAGTGAACGAGGCTGATCTCAGAGCAAGGGGAGCCCATCCATGGTGGGCAGCACTGACCCACCAGATCCTGGTCCATCCCATGGCCAGAGGAGGGGTCTGGGCAGGCCAAGGCTCCTCTCAGACCCTCAGAAGGTCCCCACAGGACATGCCCTGCTCACTTCTGCTGTTCCTCAGCCCCATCAGGCTTGGGCTGCACGACTGTGACTGCTGCCATCGAGGCAAAACACAAAGCAGGAGATAAGCAAAAAGCACCTAAAGGCACTTAAATCCAATCCCAGCAAGGGGCTGAGTGACAGGACAGTGCCAAGCGGGGACTGAGCCACATTCAGGCTCTGCTGGATGTAAGCACAGAATCAGGAATTAATTTAAGAGCATTAAACAGACAATTATCAACTCAAACACAGCTCTAATGAGGAGGAAGGGCCGTATCTCAGAGATCGTGCTATGTCCCATCCTACACCAAGTTTTTCCCAGGTAATACTCGACTGAAGGCAGGATAACGTTGCAAACATTTCATTTTTTTCTCCCAAGCATCCCACCTTCCTGGCACACAAGGTGTGAGCCTTTGGCCAGGCCACTGTGGAGAGAGCCAAGCAGAGAACAGACCTGGGCACGGCGCTTGGCTCAGCAGCACCAAAAAAGCACGAAAGCCTCTCTGTTTGCTTCAGGAAGACTAGACAGATGTGACTCAGAGGAAACAGAGGCCAAACTCTGGCTGGTGGCTCACCCCACAGAGCCAGCAGACCTGCAGCCAGCAGCACTGAGAGCAGCCCAGCCACTGGCAGACCTCCAGGGAAATTCATGGAAAGACAGCCGCAGACAGGGAATGTGGGGACACTACAGCACGAGTCCTTGGAGCACTGCAAAACAATCCCCACCCTTCCTGCACCTGAGTTACCCAGGAGAGGTGATTTATCTGGGGATCTGTTTAGACATTCCCAGGCTGAAATATGTTGGTACACTCAGGATGCTGCTGGGTACTTTCTTCACTTGGATGCAGCTGCCTGGAAGGGGAGACATCATTACCCCCCTCTGGAAATCAGGACTTCCCTCCCCAGTTACATCAACAGCTCTGTGTCTCAAAATACACATCAAGACCCTCTCTCCACTCACAGTTAATGCTCACACCCAAATACTTCATCATCTCCAATGCTTTGCTACAGTGAAGGCAGTGACACTTCTGCCAGATTCCACAGGTGGGAAACCGAGACACAGTAAGTGAAGTGCTCAAAGTCCCAAAGTAAAATCTGTAATGGTGTTGAGACTTGAATCCAAATATTTTTCCTAACTGCCAGGCACTTCCAAGCTCTCAGCTGGCCCTTGGGACCATTCCTCTTGCCATCTGCAAAAGTGAGGACAAACAAGCAAGTACCTTTTTTTGCTTTGAGGCTGTGTAACAATGATGCATCACTCCCCAAAGAATGCTTCCCAACCTTGAAATGACCAAAAAGCTCCTCACCAGCTGCCTCATACACTTGTTCTTGCCTCCATTTATTCTGCAAAAAAGCTGTATTTAAAAGAATTTTTTTTTTTCCAAATGCACTTGGAGACGACAGCTTAACTGTCAGAGGGATCAAGAGCAAAAGCTCCTGTACCTCCATTAAACTGTAACTGCTCAGCAATTCTGGCAATCTGCTCTGAGGGCTCCTGACAAGGGGCACGCATAAAACACTCAATCTCATATGCTTTTAAATCACCCAGAAGCAGCATGTTTCTGTGACACCGCTCCTCCTCCTCTACTAACCAGATTTAAGTGGTAATTCCATAGGAAGGGTGATTATCACTAAAGTTTTAATGAGTTGCCATCTGCACCCTGCACTTCATAAAGGGAGAGCATTCCACTACCGTGCTGTCCAGGAACATAAAATGTGGCAACAAAGCATTACAAGGTGATCGAAAGTAATACTTCCCTTCCCTCAAAATTAATGGTTTGGACTTGGCAAAGTGAAGGAAATGAGCACTGCACGGGGAGTCCTGGGAAACCATGAGAAGGTTTTATTTAGCATCACTGAGACTCATGGCTCTCGTCTAGCTGACACTAAACTTCAAAATAAAATTATTAAGCATTAAGAAACACGATCAATCTCATATGCCATCGGAGATGGAAACTGTGTACTGAGCTATCAAAATATGCTCGGCAAACTGGCTACAGAAAATGCAATAATCCCAGGATCAGAGCCTCGCTCGGGTTTATGGCCAACCAAAGCCAACTCTTTTGTCCCTTTAAAGTTCTCCAAGTTGTACATCACCTAGCCTGGCACGTTTGCTCCTAAACCATCTGAACTGTTGCAGCTGTCTCAAAGGATCCAGAGAACCAGAAGCCAGCAAGGAATTTTTCATTAACAACGTGGAGAGCAGAAATCAATGGTCCCCTGCGGCCGTGTCATTTCAATGGGGAAGGGGGGAGACAGAGAGAGAAGAAATTCTGACAATGCAGGGATTGCAGGCAGGATGCCAGGCCATGGCACACGGGCTTTTCCTGCTCATTTCAGCTCACAATGTGCAGAGTGACTGCTCCCAATCAATTCCCAACCTGGAACGGAGCACCACGACAGCTCTGGGTGCTTATCCATACTCTAGCAGGAGGCACCGGTGAGAAAAAGAGCAGTGGTGACTGTTCTTTGCAGGACAGATGGCACAGCTCAGTGTGGAACAATCCCAGGAGGTTTTAAACCACCCTGTGTGCATCCCACTGCCACATCCCTGGAGCTGGATGTCACCTGGACTGTCCCAAAGCCACAGTGCCAGGTCCCCCACCGGGCACCAGTGAGGGGCAGGACTGGCAGGGGAGAAACCAGAGCAAATCTATTACAGCCCAACCAACAGGAAACTGTCACCCAGGAGGTTATAAACCATCCTGTGTGCATCCCACTGCCACATCCCTGGAGCTGGATGTCACCTGAACTGTCCCAATGCCACAGTGCCAGGTCCCCCATTGGGCACCAGTGAGGGGACAGGACTGGCATGGGAGAAACCAGAGCAAATCTATTACAGCTCAACCAACAGGAAACTGTCACCCAGGAGTTGTTAAAACCATCCTGTGTGCATCCCACTGCCAATCCCTGGAGCTGGATGTCACCTGGACTGTCCAAAGCCACAGTGCCAGGTCCCCCATTGGGCACCAGTGAGGGGCAGGACTGGCAGGGAGAAACCAGAGCAAATCTATTACAGCCCAACCAGCAGGAAACTGTCACCCAGGAGGTTTAAACCCCTGTGTGCATCCCACTGCCACACCCTGGAGCTGGATGTCACCTACTGTCAAGCCATCAAGTGCCAGGTCCCCCATTGGCACCAGTGAGGGGACAGGACTGGCAGGGAGAAACCAGAGCAAATCTATTACAGCCCAACCAACAGGAAACTGCCAATTATTAAATAATTGTTGCTTTCAAGGAAAAAGGAAAAGCAGACACGGGGCTGTTTCCGCTTCTGCACCAGGAGAAAGAGAAGGAAAAGAGGGGAGCGCTAAGCTTGGAGAAGAGCTTAAAACTCATCCAAGTGAGCAAGAGTCAATCCTCTCTTAGGATTACACAAAACCTGTTGAGTGTTAATATATGCTGCCTCCATTCTCCAAACAGTTTATGAACACTGTAATTTTCCTCACTAAAACACTGTCTAACAGCACCAATCCCCCCTTCTAATTACAGACGTCTCTTTATGCATGATAATCTTTATACAATTAAGCCCACTTAAAAGAATAAATGATTAAATAAAGAAGTGTTTAAAGAACACATAAGGTTGGGGTAAAAAAATGACAAAAGCACAACTTCCATCAAAATAAAACCAACCCAAAAATAAACCCACAATTGCCCTTATAGGTATTGTGTATGGAGAGACATTTTAATCTCCCCTCAATGTGCTCCATGGAATAAAACCAGCTGGTTTCATTTCAAGTACAAGAATCTCCCTCACCAAGTCTTACTAAACTTCATGTCTAATTCAGGCAAAGAGGCCTTGAGGTACAAATAGATTGAGGTAGAGTCAGGATGTGCTGGAAGGCTGGAGTGGAACCACTCTGACATCCCAGTCCCAGAACAGCCACAGGAGCTTTCTGAAACCACTGCTATCCCCAGGGGGCTGCCTTTCCTGGCCAACAGTGCCATCCATCAAAGCTTATCTATTCTGCTGATTATTTCCATTACAGAAACCCTGGGTACAGGTCAGACCCAAACATGCAAGATTGCATAAGTAAAAACCAAAAATATCAACCCTGGTAGGTCACAGAATTAAACTGAATATAAGCATGCAGATAACGAACAGAAAAGTCCTCCTGCTGGACAATCTCAAAGGAAACAGTCCCCAGACACCCTTTCTTCCCCTTTTTTTTTTAGTATATATGAAAAAATCACAACTTTGTCCTGGGGCCCCATATAATTAAGATTTAACTTGATTAAGTTTCAACTACGAACAGGTATTTTATGAGCAGGGGTTTGTAAGGGAAGAGCTGGGACTTTTACAGCACGGGCAGGAAGAGAAAAGGCACCCAAATTGCTGCCAGGCTCCCTGACACCCTTAGGATTCACATCCCAGGGCAGGCAGAAGGGTCTTTTCTGCCCTCAAAGTGTGTGTGTCTGTGCGTGGATATAAATATACATCTTTATCCATACACACAGGAGAGATGTGACTGCAGCCAGGCTGTGGCACTGGGGGAGGGCACTGGGCTGCCAAGGCTATAAATAAATAGATGGGTCTATTTTTAAGCTGACCATCGCTCAGCAGCACAGCTGAACTTCCTCCCCTTCTGCTGCCTCTGTCATTGCTGTGGTTCACGTCCTTGCTCAGCTGTGCCCGAGGTGGTGCCAGGCTCCAGAGTGGGCAGATCTGTGTTAACCGCCTGGCTACCGGGGCTGCTGGCCCTCTGAGCCCTTCCTGAGCCCAGCCCAGCCAAGCCCAGCCTAACTCGGGGTCCCACAGCCTCACACAGCAGCAGGGACACTCTGATAAACTCCACAATTCCCTCCTCTGTAATAACCACATCGCTGCCCTGCTGAACAACCCCAGACAAAAAAGAATTCAGATTATTTTTCATAAGAGGGATTCCCCGCTCCGCTCCATATTGCAGCGAATATTATATAAAACTTGAAAGGAATTCAACTCCAGCTTTTATTTACCACTGTGCATATGGGCCAATGGCTGTGGCAGGCGACCAAGTTTGCTGGCAGGCTGGCCAAGTTTGCTTTCATTACTGGAGCGCTGCTGTGCGTCTGCTGGGGAGAGAGGATGGCAGAATTTGGGTGAGGCTGGGCTGGGCTGTCCTGCTGGGTGGCACCTTTGGGACAATGGGTGGCACAGCACCCGGGTAGCACCCAGGAGGGGACAGAATCACCCACATCCTGCAGCACCCACCTGGGTAAGAGCTGCGTGACAAACTGTGAAAAATCCTTCTGGAACAACACCCAGGGTTGGGACTCGGCTGATGGGTCTGGGATTTCTTTGGGATGGCTGGTCCTTGGCAAAGGCAGTGCAAGGGCACTGCCAACCCTCTGTATGGATGGGGTTCAGCTCTACCTGTGACAAACCCATGAAGCTGCAGGGCCCTGAGCTGCACAGAGGCTCAATTTCTCCATTCCCAGTTAAATCCTCCTTTTTGGGAGCAGCACTGAGCCTCAGCAGGTCCCTGGAGCCTCCCGAGGAGCTCTGGCACCACCCGGGCACCCCGCAGCTCAGCACCGAGATGCTCTGAAGCAAACAAATGTTCAGACACCACGTGCCAATCCAGACATTCACAGCCCAAGTGAAATGCCTTTTCCAGCAGCTCTCTCTCAAAAAAAAAAAAAAAAAGGGGAGGCATCACAATGCTCCATGACGGAGCCAATCCCACAGCTCTGTGGCAGCCCCAGCACTTCAGACCTCAAAAACCAACAAATGACCTCTCCCACATCACACAGTGTAGTGTTCCCCACTTCCCAAGGTTGCTATGTTTCCTGGCCTGGGCAGGTTTGAAAAAAAACCCAAAAAACCCAACCCAAAGAAAACCAAGACCCTCGACCTATCAGTTATGTTTTCAAGCCAAGTTGTTGTTTGCTAAATTGTTATGACCTTCCTCCTCCCCTCTCTCCCCTCCCAGTCATGAGCAATAGGAATTAAATTGATTCAGTCTATCAGTGTTCTGCATCTAAGTGATTAAATTCAGCCACTAGAAAAATCTGTTTTGTGCTGCATCTGAGGAAGAGCAGCGCTGCCATTGGATCCGGCCCGGGCACGGGAGGGAGGAGGAGGAAAGCACACAAGGTAAAACACACTTGGTCACGTGCTGCTATCGTTGGCATCATCTTTTTTTTTTTTTCCCTGTTTTTAAGCTGGATCAGTTATGAGATGTGCCAGTGCAAGTGGCCCCGCAGGCAGCACTGGCAGGAGCAGCAGCACAGCGAGTGATGGATTCCCTGGAGGGGACAGGAGCACACCGACACCCAGGGCTGTCACACACACACAGTGCCAGCCCCAGCTCACCCAGCCTGATGCCCAGGCAGCATTCCTGGCAGACAGATGCCATGCTCTCCGGGCAGTTCTGGCCCTCACAACCAGCTGACCGGCTATTTTAAGCTGCTCAGCTGGGATTTTACTCTGGGACAGCCAAGCTGAGAGGAGCAGTCTTCCTCCTTGCCTTTCTTCCACACGGCAATTAGAGGAATTAGAGAGGCTGAGGACTCACACATCTGCACAGCCCCTTGTTCTGAGGCTGCGAGGACGCCGGGGAGGAGGAGCTGGGGAGGCAGAGCTGCCATCTGCATCTGTGAGTGGAGTGATCCCTGATGGAGCAGAGGGCGCCCGGCGCGGCGCTGTGCCCGCTCTAGAACTGCTGTGCCTGCTCTAGGAACCACTGTGCCCGCTCTAGAACTGCTGTGCCCGCTCTAGGAACTGCTGTGCCCACTCTAGAACTGCTGTGCCCACTCTAAGAACTGCTGTGCCCACTCTAGAACTGCTGTGCCCACTCCAGAACTGCTGTGCCCCTCTAAGAACTGCTGTGCCCACTCTAGAACTGCTGTGCCCACTCTAAGAACTGCTGTGCCCACTCTAGAACTGCTGTGCCCACTCTAAGAACTGCTGTGCCCCTCTAAGAACTGCTGTGCCCACTCTAGAACTGCTGTGCCACTCTAGAACTGCTGTGCCCACTCTAGAACTGCATGCCACTAGCTGCTGTGCCTGCTCTAGGAGCTGCTGTGCCTGCTCTAGGACTGCTGTGCCTGCTCTAGAGCTGCTGTGCCTGCTCTAGGAGCTGCTGTGCCGCTCTAGGAGCTGCTGTGCCTGCTCTAGGAACTGCTGTGCACACTCTAGAACTGCTGTGCCCGCTATAGGAACCACTGTGCCGGGTCTAGGAACTGCTGTGCCCACTCTAGGAACTGCTGTGCCGCTCTAGGAACCCTGTGCCCTCTAGAACTGCTGTGCCTGCTCTAGGAGCTGCTGTGCCTGCTCTAGGAGCTGCTGTGCCTGCTCTAGGACTGCTGTGCCTGCTCTAGGAGCTGCTGTGCCTGCTCTAGGAGCTGCTGTGCCTGCTCTAGGAACTGCTGTGCCTGCTCTAGAATTGCTGTGCCTGCTCTAGAACTGCTGTGCCTGCTCTAGGAACCGCTGTGCCCGCTCTAGGAACTGCTGTGCCTGCTCTAGGAACTGCTGTGCCTGCTCTAGAGAGCTGCTGTGCCTGCTCTAGGAGCTCTGTGCCTGCTCTAGGAGCTGCTGTGCCTGCTCTAGGAGCTGCTGTGCCCGCTCGTGGAGCTGCTGTGCCTTCTCCCGGAGCTGCTGCACTCACTCTAGGAGCCTCTGTGCCCGCTGCAAGAGCCTCTGTGCCTGCTGCAGGAGCTGCTGTGCCCACTGCAAGAGCGGCTGTGCCCGCTGCAGGAGTCACTGTGCCCACTCTATGAGCCACTGTGCTCATTCCTGGAACTGCTGTGCCTGCTCCAGGAACCGCTGTGCCCACTCCAGGAGCCCCAGTACCCACTCCTGGACCCGCTGTGCCCGCTCCTGGAGCCACTGTGACCGCTGCAGAAACTGCTGTGCCCACTCCTGGAGCCCGTGTGCCCACTCCTGGAGCCACTGTGCCCACTCTAGGAGCCCGTATGCCCACTCCTGGAGCCGCTGTGCCCACTGCAGGAGCCCACGTGCCCGCTCCTGGACCTGTCACCAGCCCTTTGGCGAGCGCTGGGGCGTTCCTGTCGCTCTCAGCACCACAGAGCAGCCGTCCCTCTCTGTTCTGGGGGCACAGACACAGAACAAACGCACACACAGAGAGAGAGGGAACACGTTGGAAGCGCTGCCCGCTCACCCCGCAGCCTCCAGAAGTTGCTGGCTTCCTGCATCTGTGGGATTTCTGGCACGGCCAGTGCTCTGCCCTCGCCTGACCTCCCCAACTGCATCAAAGGGCCTCATCTAAATAGGTCACTCCTGGCAGAGGGAGTAAAGTTCAGAGGAAGCTAAGAGACTTACTTAATCATCACACCCCCCCTCCACCACCTCTGCTGGGAGAAAAGAGGAAAAAAAAATCACAGAAAAGAAGAAAAAGAAAGAAAAAATTACCTCCACGGTGGCAGAGACAAAATGCTACGGAAAAGAAAATTGGGATCCACGTACTGTGGTAGCTGAATTTAAAGCAGCACCAAGTCTGAGAACACATCTGGTAACACACATGCAAATTCTTCACAGCTAAAAATAAATGTCTCTGCTGCATATTAATCTCCAGAGTGAAAGTGCTAATATTAATTGAAGGGTTTTGTTTCATTTGGTTTATTTTATTTTTATTCAAGATCAGAGCTGATAAATCATTTCTTTAAAATCACATAGATTAAATTATCTAGATAATTTAAAGAATTATACACTTAAATTAATATTACTTATCGCAAGCTACCAATCTGCCCCAGGCAAACTACATTACCAACAGTTTCCCTTTGTTTTTGCAGTCGATATCCTTCACTTTGGAATTGTCCTTCACGTCACCTCTGCAGAACAGCACAGCCTCTTTCCCCGTGTGTTTTCCAGGTTTAGGACTAGCAAATATCAAATGAGCCACACTCACAGCTCTTTAGCAGCGGGCTCAATGCTGATTTCCATCAGCTGAAGCTGTTGCCCTGTTTTCCCCAGCAGTTCCTCGGAGAAAAGCTTACAAACTTAATTCCCTCTTTACATTTGCTTATTCAAGTTCCAGCTGCATCTCCCCCTAACGTCCCATTAGGGCTTTCCTTTTAATTACATTTTTCGTGTCATCTGCGCGTTCTTTGCAAGGTCCTCTTTCGAGGAACTCAGCTCTCTCTCTGGCCCCTTTTTGAGGGTATTTTCCTTTTTGCAGTCTCTCATGGGCCATCACAGCCTCTGTGACACCACAGAAGGGCTGCAATGTGCCACACAGCAGCCAGGGAAAAACCACACTCCTTCCAAGGGGCTGAATTCACACACACAGAGATAGGCTGAGGCATTTCTCTAAAGCTGTGCTCATCTTTATTGCAGTGCAAGAGCCAGAAACACATCTTTCTTCTCTGCTCTGCTTAAAGATCATCTCCACTACCAAGATGAAAGACTGGAATTAATGTCACGATCCACAGGAGAAATGAGTTTACTCCCATGGTACAAACCATCAGAAAAGTAAATTCACCCACAGATATACTGCTGACAAACGACTACAAATTCAGGCCAATATCCTTCAAGTTTAACTACACATCAGCTTTTTGGACAGCACTTGGAATATGTAAAGTGCTATATAAGTATTATTATTACCACCAGGCTGCTGAGGAAGTTTCCCAGATTTACCATCTGGGAAAAATAACTGATTTAAACAGTCAGTCTGAGAAAGCCCCAAGAGCAGTTAACTTTTTCCAAGCACCCTCCCAATCACTCACAGATGATGTAAAACAGCTCCTTTTCTCATTTCACCTTTCCTCATTTCACCTTTCCTCATTTCACCCAACCTTCCAGCACTCAGAGGAGCAGCTTATAGAGATCCTCCTCTTGCCCACNCCCTCCCAATCACTCACAGATGATGTAAAACAGCTCCTTTTCTCATTTCACCTTTCCTCATTTCACCTTTCCTCATTTCACCTTTCCTCATTTCACCCAATCTTCTAGCACTCAGAGGAGCAGCTTACAGAGATCCTCCTCTTGCCCACCTGGCTCGGGCATTGTGCCAGGGGGATTGGGCACCCTGGAGATGTTACCCTGTACAAACCACGGCGAGCATCACACCCCAGCTCTCCCTCCTCTGCCTGATGTTCAGTTTAAACTGCATGATTTGTTCTGCATTAATATTTCAGCAGCACTTTGAGCAAGGGAGGGGATTCCTGCCCGGGCTGTAGCACACAGGCATTGGTACCAACACTGATGTGACAGCCAACACCAACACCCCAACCCTGCCTGGGGAGACCACGGGAGTCACACAACAATGGAACAGCACAGGCAAACCCTGCACTCGACAGGCACTGAACTATGGAATGGTTTGGGTTAAAAGGGACCTTAAAGATTTGGTCCCACATCCCCAGGCAGGGACAGCTCCCACTGTCCCAGGGTGCTCCAAACCCCATCCAGCCTGGCCTGGGACACTGCCAGGGATCCAGGGGCAGCCACAGCTTCTCTTGAGCATCCTGTGCCAGGGACTCCCCACCCTAACAGGGAAGATTTCCTTCCTAAAGATGCTTTTTCCAGCCCACACTGCTCAAAACCAAGTACCCAACTCACAGCCCATGCAGATCAGCACAGCCCTGGTGCTGCTGACACCCAGACCACATCCACTCACACCCTGTGTGTGCAAACCAGCCCCAATTACCTCTAATTATTTCATTTTCAGAGCCCTTCCCTGTTCCCCAAAGGCCAAGGCAACACTGCACCAGGCAGCAGCATTTTTACCCAGAATTAGCAGGGCTGAACAGCCCCTGATGCATGAGCTGCCCTGGCCTGTTTGCACAGCTCTGCTCCCTTCTGATTTACACCATTTAAACACAGCTCAGAAGTGAGCCTCCAGTCTCAAAACATGCATTATCTCAGCCTGCACCTTCTGTAACTTTTAAAGAGCAAGTGGAACTCTGAAGCACAAATCTGACTGAAGAAGGTGATGGGGGGGGGCAAAAAAATCCCCCAAAAATAGATGTTATTTCTAGAATTTCACTGCAGTTTCTCTTTTTTTTTTTATTGTTTTCTGAAAGTACAGGAGGGAGACAAGCAGAGTTTCAAACCATCCAAAAATGGTAGAATTTGTGTTACACTTAAACAAACCTCTGGCTCGAGCTGCCTGGCACTCAGAATCAGGATCTGCTCTGTATAATCGGACAATGTCTGATTTTTGTTCCTTCTCTTTTGTTTTCCCTTTCAGAGGTTTATTTTTGAAAGAGGACTGTGTAGCAGGGCCTCTTCCATTTCAGGGAAAAGTAAACAGAACCCTTTGCAGGGAAGATCAGGGATGAAGGAACAAAGCCAGCTAGACTAAACTGTGTGAAGGTGAATTTATTTGTCATCATTTGGTCTCACAGCAGCACTGTGACTTTGATCAAGGTCGTGGCAAGGTGCTGCACGCAGCCAGCTCTCCCTGCTCTGAACAGCCTGCAGTTACAGCAGCAAGAGGAAAGCCACATTGTCAGTCCCAGATTTTGGACAGAGACCTGAATAAGACTAAAATAACACAGCAAATCAGTGCCACGTCGGCAGAGCTGAATTCCAAGCACAACTCCATCCTTCTCTTTATCTCTGAGCTCAGGCCACGGCCACACCGCTCTAAACATCACCTTCCCACCCAAGTTTAGCTAAGCCAGCAATAGTGCCCAGTCCTAGAGGAGCCTTTCCAGGGCACAGAGAACCAAAGCATCACAAACAATCCCTCAAGGGCTGAGCACTGATATCCAAGGGCAAAGAAACCACAGGAATGAAGGGTTTGGTGGGATCAGTCTAGGATTTATGTGCCTTTCTCATTTGGGACAGCAAAGGGCTGGGTGCTGCTTCCAGGACCTGGGTCCCTGCAGGAGTTTGTGTGCTATCTAATCCCTGGGTGCAGACACACTCCTAAACACAAGAATTACCAGGGAGAGCTCTTTAAACCAGAAAAAAACTGAAGGGAGTCCTCTCAGCAAAGAAATCAGACCCTGCCAGAGCTGGGTTTGCTCAGAGAACTCAGGAATTAGAGGGGCAGAAGAGAAGCCAACCACTTCTTGAGCCTGGTGGGGATAAAAGGCGAGCATGATAAATACAGAAGTTCCTGCTTATTAGAAAATAACTTGGCAAAACCTGTGAAGCCTGAAGGGAGTGTTCAAGAGAAGTGTATTTGGTGTTACGGGAAAGTTAATGAGATGCTGTAACCATATCATACATGGAAAACTAGGTGAGGCCCCTGTGGGCCATTACACACTGCAGGAAACTTTATGGACACTATAATGCATTATTTTTAATGATTCCCTTGCCTGCTTCAGGCCCTGGACACCAAGAAGAGCTTGCCAGGCTTCCTGGTGGTGTTTTAGCAATGACACCTTGCTTGTTGCTACATTTCTGGGTTACTTTAATGAGAAATAATTGGGTTACTCTCAGAGATTCCCAAAGCCCAGGCAAAGGGAGCCAACACGGAGAAAGTCACTGCTGTGTCGCAGTCTCTTCACACCCTCTGCCTTCCCGAGGGTTACATCCCCTGCTTAACCATTTATCTACAAATATGTCCACAAAAACATTGGCACTTGTGCAAGTTCAAGTTTGCTCTGTCATCATCCATCTCCGGGGAGAGCCGGGCCACAGAAATAACCAGCTGCAACATCACAACGATTGCCCCTGCAGGAGATGTATATAATGAAAATTGAAAGCTGCAGGATGAACTTCTTACATACTTGTCCTTTTGGTTTATTCATCAGAAATAATTATCTGTGCTCGCATTCACAGGAGCACATACTTTATGATGTACATCAAAATTTAATGGATTTTTAATAATACTGTAACTACAGCAGAAGCAGGGAAAAAAAAAAAAAAAGACAGCCATTAAACCATATGTGCTGTGTTGGTGGGTAAGTGGTGTTGAGCAAACATCAACAACACAGAACCATAGTTTAGCATCAACACTGGGAAAAAAAAAACCTGCAACTTCCAGGATTTGAAAACAGGAGCGAGCTCTGATCCTGAGTGTTTAGCTTAAAACCTCCTTAGAAACTGAAACAAATGAGCAAAGCCAGTGTCTGAGTTTCAGGCCCCTTCAGGTGATACCCCTGGCCTTTGACACGCACCCAAACACTCCAAAAATCAGTTTCTCCACCCCTGCATTGAGAGAAGAAACACGAGTACATCCCACGAAAACAGCACGGGAATGTGGCTCAACTCTGATTTCTGTTGTGCCAATTAAAGCGCTCCCAGGATTTCACAAATCTATTGATGTTATTCCATAAGAATCAGCAGAAATTGTTGCTCCAGCAGAAAGACTGACACTCTAAACATTTTCCTCAGCAGCCAGGCTGAGCTAACGAGTCGGTGCAAAGCATCACCGTGTCACCAATACTTGGACTGGCTTCTATTTATAGCCTAAGAAATTATATACGTGGTGTCCCCACCAACAGTGACACATCTTCATTCAGCCATGAGTCACCTATTCACGAGCACGTTTTCCAAAAATAAATCCTATTTACCAGAATTAAATTCCGCGCGTTAGGGGAGAAATGGTTTCCGTAAGAAAAACAGGAATGTTAGAAAAGCAAACAACGCCGGAGCCCTGAGGTCCCCGTGTCCCCCACGGCCACGCTGAGGCTGCAAACGCTCAAGATCCAACAATGAAGATGATCATGCATTGTCATTACAAAGCCCTGCCAAGGTCACCAGAGCGCCGCCGTCCAAACGGGAAATCCAGAATATTCTTGGCGCCCGGCGCTTTGCAGAAATAGTGAGTATATTGCAGTTATTAGAGAGAACAGACAGAGCGAGCGCCGAGTAATCCCAGAAAATGTAGTGTTAAATAGAGGGTTCAAACCACAAAGCTGTTGATGGGGAATGTTAAAAACGTCAGCGTGGCTGAAAAGACATTTGCCAGCGGTGGGAGTCAAGTGGGGAGCTACTGTTGAGCAGATGCAATAAAAAAATTGTGAGGGTACTTGGGTAATGGGACCAACAGTACAGTTGTTGATACAAATTATATCCAGAAAGCAGCGAAATAAATGGCTAAATAAATAAATAATGCAAAAATGGAACAAGTTCAAACTTCTTTTATAGTAATAGTCTCCAGTTGAGCATAATCACCAAAGCTATAGTGATAAGATTGCCAAAACTAGACAAACATCTGTGAGATGAATTCATCTCCGAGGGGAAGCCAACAGCTTGTTATCATTAAAGAGGCAATGCTCTCTCTGCGTTTGAACTGCAGGCGCCTTGTTACTGCGTTTGCCGAGGCAATTGCACCAGATGTTGGCAGCTTTCTTCAGATGGATGACAAGCACCTGCTGCTGGGGAAATTAAATGCTCCTCTCCTTCAGGGGAGGGTGGGCCGCCAGGGGAAGGGGGGAGTGCTGCCGGCTGACCCTCAAAAATAAACCTATTTATGCAAAGTGACAGTAAGTGCCGGTTTGCCAAGCGGTGAAACAGAGTGGAAATGCGTTGGATCCCTTCCCATCGCCCCCGGTGAAATCTGCTCCCACCCTGCCAGTGCTGACAATTAACACGGCACGGATCTGAACTGGCTGGAGAGAGAAAGAGCCAACACAGGCACAGCTTTTCCCCGCACAGGGCCACCTTCAGGAAATCACACCCATCTCATCCACCAGGCAGAATTCAAATAAAAGTGTGTCCTGTGCAGTCCTGTCCACACTTGTGCTCGCTGGGATTAAAATCTGTCCTAAAACAGAGATGCAAATGCACCCCCAGCATCCACTGCAGCACCTCAGAACCAGGATGGAGAACTTCATGTGCTGAGAAATGGAATAAGGGCTAAATGGTTAAATCAAATGGTTTTTAAACTGCTTTTTTTTTAAAAGAAAAAACACAGCAGCTTCTTCCCTGACAGACTTGTGAGTGCTTTCCTCGGAAAGAAAAACTGCAAGATGTTAACTCTTAGTGATGCCTGATGATTTTTGCCTTTCCCTTGACGCTTCTGTACCCTCTATGCATCCGTCTGTACCCCTTAGCCCCCATGCTTGTAATTCCTGGAGCCTGACATTCCAGCTTAATTTAGGAATTCTGCTGGGCAGAGGGACCAAACATCCTAAAGAAGAGCTCAGCGTGCCCTGTGCTGTCTTATACCTGAGCTCAGCCTTGGGTGAAGCCTTCTGTCCAGAACATCTTGTGTAAACTGAGCTCTGACCTCATCCAGGATTCATTAGAATAGGGGGACATCACTGCATTTGTGAAGTTTCTTATTGGGGAATCCTAGATAGATATGCTAATTCCTGAAACCTATAAAACTTATTTCTTATTGGGAAATCCTAGATAGATATGCTAATTCCTGAAACCTATAAAACTTGTATCCGTGCTGTACACGGGGGTGCATTCTGCCATCAAGTTGTGCACCTGGGATCCCAAATCCCGAGGTAAAACCCTTTTTATCCCCTTAACCGTGTCTGTGTCATTATTAAAAACTGCCCTTTCAAGGCAACATTAGAGCAGCAATCAGTTCTTTATGGCATGTCCAACACTCCTCTGAATTTCCACAGGGGTGGCACCGGGGCACAGAGGCTCATCCTGTGCCACCAGTGCCAGCAGGACCCCTCAGAACCAGTCCAACACCACTGTGTCCTGGGCAGTGGGGTGACACACCAGGCTCATTCCTGTTCACCCCAAACCCCTCGTGCATGTCCCTGACACCGACCACACTTCCTTGAGCTAAACAGCCCACATGCATTTTGGGTACCCTTCAGATTAAGAGGAGGTTAATCCTCATTCTGCTCAGATTATCTTAATTGGCTCTTCATTTGAGCTCCTTTGCCCTTGTCCCCATTTCTGCAGTTATATTTATAAACACATATACAGTACCACTCTCTCCTCCTCGGGGCTGGCAGGTATCACCAGGACAGATAGGATTGTTGTGATTCATGCTTGGTCACCGCTCCATTTTTACCCAAATACGTGCAGGCACTTTTTTTTCCCCCAAAGAAAATAGCACATTAAGTGTTCCTAACAGAGACAGACACGTGTACAATGGATGTGAAATTAAATTCACATTTTACTCCTACAGAATTAAGTTTAATTAAACCGGTCACACCTCAATATTCCATGTGTGAGCAAAAGTCAGATATTTCACCTCTAGGGCTGACCAATACAGCCATTTATTTCCATGTGGAAAAAGCATTATTGCACCTTCTCTCAGTAATGTGTGCTCTACACATTTGGAACAATTTTTTGAAGCTCCTCCTGTGCACTCGTTTTCAAAGCCCTTTTTTTGGTGGCGCTGAGTTTACAACACGTTCACGTTTCCCAGCCCATCACTCAGTGTCGGGGTATCCATCATTTGGGATGATGGCTCTGATCAAACCCTGCCTCTCCAATCCATTATGCTTTAATCAGCTCACTGGGGTCGGGAGCCTCCCCCAAACCTGCAGCAGGAAGGACAGTGCCCATTTCAATCACACCACACTGAGTTTTAAACAACTGCTGCCGTTTCTTCGTTAGAGAAGCAGAGCTAATCACGGGATTTCCCAAAGCTGAGCTTTGGCCCCTCAGCTCCTCAGAGATCAGCAGCACCCACACTTATTTCTGACTTTCCAGACAAGTGCCAAAGTGAATCTGATGCAATTTCACAGCAGATATTGAAAATGTCCATCAGGTATTTTATATTTCACCTGGTTCCCAGTGCTGAGGATTAAGTCCACCACCTTCTGCTTTAAACTCAGCTTTGCAGGGCAGAGCTCCAGCCAGACCCACAAATCCAACAAGGCTCAGAGATGCCACCACTGCAAACCCAAACCATCTTTTTTTTCCAGGGAACTTGTACAACCCCACTCACCAGGGCTGAATCCAACAGTGCTCCAGGAATAATGTAAAGATGCTACCAAACAGGATTAACTCCATTTGTTAGGGATTTTATATAGCCTATTGCATTTGTATGAAATAAAAGCAGGGATGAAAAGCAAAATTTACTTCCTTGGGGTCTCAGAAAGGATATAGATAATTTCCATGGGTTTGCCTCAGTTGTAAAACTGACACAAAGGCACACAAAAAAAAACATTCGCACACGTGTCAGAGGAGGAAAATTTAATATTTTTGTGTAACTTTTCTGTATCCAAACACAGCCCCTGAATAATGACTGATTTCACTCCTCCCAAGGGCTGCAGTGCTACAACTCCTCAGCACCTCATCAGCCAGAGGAGAAAAGGAAATAAAACTGCACTTCAAACTTCTGCTGGGCTCTGATACTGCCTTCGTGCCCACAAATCCCACCTTAACATTTCCTCTTTTCATAAAACCCAGGTAGGAACCGACATCTAATTTATAACAAAACCACTTCCACAAAGCATGTGGCTTACTCCAGACCACCTAAAAACTGACTTCCTGTGTGTACAGCTTCTCACTAGCATGATGAAAAAACAGTGGCTGCTTTTTAAGCAACGATCAAGTTTCTCAGTTTGCTTAAAAAAAAAATTAAAAAAAAAAAAAAAAAAAGGAAAGCATGTGTGGGAGGGAGAAGAAATAATAAAATGTGCTTTAGGCCATGAGGGACCCCTATATCCCAGATCCCTCGTCACATGTCAAAGCTAAAATTTAAAGGAACATTCATTATCCTTTGGCACATCGTGGATGTAACACAGAAATGTGGAAGCAGAGGAATTTTGAAGCACGAGCACAGAGGCAGTGGTGTGTAGGAGGAGGATGCTGCTCCTGGAACACAACAGCCCCCACAAACTCTGCTTTTCCTTGTCCCAAACTTAGCAGGAGCTGCAAACAATGACGTGTTTGTTTGGTGCTGGTTCTGTTTGAAGGAGATGAGGTGATTTAAATTAAGCAGCTTGTGCCGAGGTGCACCCAGATAAATCAGAAACAAGAACAAAATGAGCTCTGAGCTGCTCCACACCAGGAAGGGAAAACCATCTGGAGAAAAAACCATCACCTTCTCTGTTTCACTGCACATTGCAAATGTTTTGTGAACTCTGGCTATTACAGACTACAGTGCAAATAAAAGCCCAAATTTGTCCCTTCATTTCATAAAACATAACCAATTCTCAAAGACTGAATTGAGAAACACAGTGCTGAAAAATGTGAAAGGCTAACCATCCATCAAACCAAAAAAAATGACTTTTCTGCAAAGCAAATGCTTTAAGGACAGCCCATCCATGTCTCCTATTGACCGTTAAATCTACATATCAATGTCCAACCGAGGTGACAATACAATTCAAACTCTCTGCCAAGGCTAAATGAACTAAGCTCTCACTTTCATACAAGCAGAATTCCTTGCACCTCCTGACTCTGGCCTTAGCCCCAGCTCCACACAGACTTCCAAATCCCCCCAAAATGAACCCATGGTGAGAAAACCACCTTTTCTCATGCTAACAACTTTATTGTAAAAACATCTTCAGAGGCCATACTCGAGGTCTCAGGGAAAAGTAAACCACTGGAGTGCTTAATACCACGGCAGTGCATTAACTCGTTCACAGCCAGCCAGCCTGGCCAAACAAGGAGGAGTTTTCTCTCCTGTTTTCCTGATTTATATTTTCCCAGCTGTCAGGAAGGGATTTATGTAAACCACACGATTATAGGCTGAAATCCTCAATGTGGATCCCACCTCCTTCCCTCCTGACACACTTACCCAGAGAAAGAACAGGGACTTGATGACAAAGGTTGTTTTTTTTCAAAGGTTTACTGGTTGTTATTTGCCCCAGGGTCTGTGTTATAATGCAGGAAAAAAAGGCAGAAATTCTCATTCTCACATTCTGCTGTTCACAGTTTCCAGCTTTGGCTTCACCATGGGGGTGTGGAGGTGTGCCTGGAGCCAGGACAGTGTGAGAAGGTGCCTTCCCTCATTTTACTGCCACCAAACACTAAATCAGGCTACAGAAGGAAGGGATGAAAAAATTACACATTTCCAAAAGCTCAGTACTTTCACAGAAAAAAAAAAACCTACTCAGAATCCAGATATTATTATTATTCCACTGGTCAGTTCTGCATCTCACAGGAAGTAACAAGTGACTGTACAAAACATTTCAGAGCCACAGGGGTAATTCAGAAATCCTGTCTCATCTCAGAATTTCCAAATCTTAAAAGCCATTTCCGAGGAAACAACATATTCCAAGTGAAGCTGCCTACGATCAGTCTGAGGGACTTTGTGGCAAGCCAGGACAGAAAACAAAATTAATGCAAACTGGTCTGGACCAATGCCATTTGAAAATCTAAAATAAAAAAAAACAAGAACCAGAGCCCCCTTTCCTGAAAGTCACTTTAGGATTACTGTGAAAGGAAAAATGAAAAGCCAGTGCTCCCACACTGGGGAGCACCATCCCATCTCTTCCAGCAGTCTGAAACAACAATATGTATAATAAGTGTTGTTTGTTCACAAAGCTATTTCACACATCTCCTTCAAACACCACTATTCTGATTCAAAAAAAAAAGGATAAATTTAAATGTGTTCTCTCCCACACAAGACAAGATGATTTTCTTACAAGAACAGTCCTACTGATCTAATAGCTCGGGACAACTGGAACATACCTTCACCAGCAAGAACTCTGTTCCCACCGTGCTGCAAGGACACAGTGGCCTTTTCATTCCAGGCACTGTTCCCACCACGACTCATTAGAGCAGGAAGGTTTTCACTCCAATTCTGTTTCCATAATTGGGCCTGAACTCGTTACCTGGAGCCCAACCCATTAAATTATCAATTAACAGCCTCACGCAATCATTAGGATCCATCAGGGGTCCATCCCCAGCCCCATCAAGGGGGAAGCAGCCCCCAAAGGGTTAAAATCCCATGTCAAACAGCAAATCCTGGCTCTGCACCAGAAGGGACATGGGAACCAGGGCAGCTGAGTTATAAAGGCCTTATTGTAGCAGCCCACTGGATTGGAAATGACTTGTAGGCCTAATGAAACAAAACTTTGGCAGTAAAACAGAATGAAAGGAATGAGACAATAAAAGAGAGGAACAAAGGGAGCAGAGTTGTTTCAGCTTAGGAAAATAAGCTCACTTTGTTGTTGGGAAAAGCCAAAGCCGATTAGGATAAACCAATGACTAGGCATAAGTCTTCCAAACTAATTACACAGTTGGCCATGTGAAGTGGAATTGCCAGTCACGGGCAGGGAGCAGCACCTGGGAACCACCAGCCCTGCCTGTCCCCGTGCCCAGCAGCCAGGGTGGCACAAGGGCACCCCTCTGCTGCTCACAGCACTCCAGGGGAGCCTACAGGAGCATCCTGCATTTTTTTCCTTTTTTAAATGGTGCCTTAAACACATCAGTCTGTCCCATCTCAGAGCTCCACACTTCCAGAAAGCCAAAACCCACACCGATTGCTCAGGGTGGCACCATGGTCTCTCCAGGAATGCCAACCCCACCGAGCTTCCCCTGGACCTCCTCAGCCCAAAAACTTCTCATTTGAATTCTTTTAAAGCCTTCCCTCAGCAGCTTTTCACACTCAGCACAAGGGCAGTGCTGCAAATCCCGGATGGGTCAACATGGACAGTGAATTTATTTTGTTTATAAAAACAGTTGAAATATCTTTGACTGAAATAGGAGAAGATCCCAAAAAAAACTGCATTAGACTGTCAGATCAGGGAGTGAGACAATGGCTTGGTTTTTGTTTTTTTTTCTTCTAATTGGATAGAGTTGTATTTAATTCACTCAACTTTTCTCTATATTCTGTAAAGAAAACCAAGAATTCTCAAAAGTAACTTTTTTTTTTTTTTCTTCTAATTGTAAATGCTTATGGCTTACTGCTCCCTGCTCATTCAGGGATGTTTTTTGGCTTCACTCACATAATTTTTCCCAGTTTTCCTCCACAGTTCACGGCAGCTGAGGATACCTTCCCAAAAGGAAACCTGGGACTCGTTGGCTTTTTCAGAAACAAAAAGCAATCACTATGAGAAATCTCACTTGCCAAATTTCAGGAATTATCATTACCACAAACTCTGGTGCTGTATCATCAGACACTTTCACTGAAGAAAAGGGTTTACTAAAGCTTTTCCTTTTCTTTGAGACAAAGGTTCTGCCACTGACTTTTCAAAAAGGTGGAGGTTCAAAATGAACACTTGATCCCTTTCCAGTCACACCAGTGAGCCTGCCCAGCCCCAAATCTGGTGGCTGCTGTCCCCATATCCCCTCTGAAAACTGAATCCAGTTACCAAAACAACCTGCCCTGGCTGCAAAGCTCCTCTCCCAGCAAGTACAAACAGGGTTTCAGCAATCACAACAGGCGGTAGCAATTTTTTCCACACAGATAAATAAGCTCAACATTTCAAAGAGCAAATCACCTGAGATGCTCTTATCAAACAGGGGCGGCTCCTGGCATGTTAATTATGTAATGCAATTTGTTTTATTTTAAGGGAGCTCGAAGCAAAGGCAGAGCTGGCCAATGGATGTGGATCACTGTTTTGATCCCAACTCGGACAATTTACAGCTCCTTAATTTTTCAGCCTGCAAAATTAAGACACTTGAAAGAAAAAAGCACTTGATTTTTCCAAAGTACTGCCTTTGGAAAGGCAAAACCTCTGCTAAGCTGTCTCAAGAATGGCAGAGCGTGAAAGCAGAACCAAAGCATCCCGAATCCCCAGCCTGGCTGCTGCATTCTCAGGGACTGTAAAATTGCAAGCATGAAACTACCAGATGGTGAAATTAAAAAGACTATATTAAGACAACATCCAGACAATATGCAAAGCACTTATACTGAAACTATTATTAACTTGAAAAATACAGGTTAGTGGAGTTCTGCAATTAGAAGTAACTACAGAAGAAACATCCAAAAGCTCGTGTAATCCTTTAATAAAAGGCTCAGCAGGCTGTAAACATCCTGCCGGAATCGAAGATTATTATTGAAAATAAAATGACTGGTTTGCAAAACAACTATCAATCCAGCACAGGGACCATTTATAAACTTGCCTCCTCAGTCCTCAACGAAATCCTGCCTGGATCAGGCTTTTCAGAGCAGATGAAAGAAACATAAACTAACTCGGAGGAATGGGAGCTGCTTTGCTCTGGGATATCCCGCTGCGTCCTCACGCAATCTCCCATCTAAAACATCAATTGCTGCACTCCAAAAGGCAGGAATGGAGCTGTTGGGCTGGAATCCATGGAGATGGAATCCATGGATTTCCGTGGACAGCAGGGCTGGCAGGAATCTCCCTGGAAGGTGGAACACAAGCTGCTCTCAGAGCAGACAGCTCCGTGAGCTCCTCACCCATGGCATTCCTGAACAATTATCCAGAAGCTGTGGGGATCCAGGAAACTCCTTGAAATCAGAGTCACTAAACCCCAGTCAGAGCCTGGACAGTGTGATTTGAGCTGTTACATCACAGCAAAGACAATTCTGGCAAGGCTCAGATCTCCTTCTCTGCATAAACTTGCCTGTTTTGGGGTTTTGCTAAGGGTTTTTTGCTGTGTTTCAGGTTGTTTTTTTTAATGATGCCAGGATTCTACACATACTTGCAGAAGGATTTTCTAGTAAGAAGTTAAGTGGATATTCTAGTGACTTCCACATTACTGTTGCTTTTCACGTGGTTCCTTCAGGCATTTTCACAACTTAATGAGCTCTCCAATACGTCTATGTGCCCTCTCTGCCACTGGAATCGGGGCAGACAGAAGGCTGATTTTATGGAGAAGACAACTGTGTAATCATTCAGCTAAGGGTCAAATTCTTCCTGAAAAGGCACAGATTCACCTCCCAACGATGCTTTTTTTTCTTTAATGGAAGTAAACAGTGTTGGCAATGTTGTACACACACAAGCAACAAACAGAAAAGGAATTCCAGAAGCTTCAACCAATGACACGGAAAGGCAAAAACTTGGCCTTCCTTTGAGCTCAGTCCTCAATGCATTTTTGTTTTTCAAAACAAAACTTCAAAAACAAAGGGAAGAAAGAAGAGCTATGTAGTGCTCACTTGGGCAGAACTTACCTTGCCAAACTGTTCAAAGTATTGCTTCACGTCTTCCACTACTGTATTAGCTGATAATCCACCTACAAATATTTTCTTTGTTCTTGTGACCATCTGTAAGAAATTACAAGACAAGCATATGGTTTAACCAGATTATTTCAAACAATATGTGGAAAAAAAAGAAATATTCTTCAGATCCCATCCCTAACCCAGATAATGAGAAGACTTCTTTACAAAAGCAATTCCGATTCGATTTGATTAGATACTTCTTTCTCTGTCTTGTTTTGTTTTTATTTGAGAGATGGCTGAGTAAAGGCTCTCAATAACAACTCTAGCCCCCGGATATTTCTTTTTAATAAATGATTTTTATTGTGCTTCTCAATGCAAATATAAGTGAAAAAGGAATCCGAGTGCTGTATCTTCAGAGCTGCTGCCTCAAAAGAGAGGTGCCTTTGCACCTCCTTTTCCTACAGACAGGCTGAATGCTCTTTGGCAGGAGAAAGGCAATTACATCAAATCCAAGCCATGCGTTATTAAGTTTCCATGGGTCAGTTTAAAAGGAATTTGCACGGTTACTTTTAAAATAATCAAAGTACGAAAGGCAGACAGGGCTGCCAACACAACACCCTCCTCTACCACAGCTCAGGGAATCACCAGGGCTGGATCAGCCCCTCCAGGAACCCATCTGAGCACCCAGCCCTTCCTGCTGCCCCAGATGTGCCTGGGTTTGGTCCAGCAAGGCTCAGGGATGGTGCTGGATTCCCTCTGGAGAGCACAGCTCAGCCCAGCCCATCATCCTGAGGATGGGCAGGATCAGCCCAGGGACACGAACCCCAGGGTGTCTGTGATGGGCTGACCCCAACCACCCCATCCTTGGGGCCACCTGAACTCAGGTGATGCCTGATGATTTTTGCTTTTCCTTTTTATGCTTTCTGTACCCTCTATGCATCCCCATGTACCCCTTAGCCCACATGCTTGTAATTCCTGAAGCCTGATATTCCAGCTTAATTTAGGAATTCTGCTGGGCAGAGAGACCAAACATCCCAAAGAAGGGCTCAGTGTGCCCTGTGCTGTCTTAAACCCGAGCTCAGCCTTGGGTGAAGCCTTCTGTCCAGAACATCTTGTGTAAACTGGGCTCTGACCTCATCTGGGGGGGATTCATTGGAATAGAGGGACATTACTGCATTTGTTAAGTTTCTTATTAGGGAATCCTAAATAGATATGCTAATTCCTGAAACCTATAAAACTTGTATCTTATTGGGGAATCCTAGATAGATTTGCTAATTCCTGAAATCTATAAAACTTGTATCTTATTGGGGAATCCTAGATAGATATGCTAATTCCTGAAACCTATAAAACTTGTATCTTATAAAATCTATAAAACTTGTACCCGTGCTGTACACGGGGGTGCATTCTGCCATCAAGTTGTGCACCTGGGATCCCAAATCCCGAGGTAAAACCCTTTTTATCCCCTTAACCGTGTCTGTGTCATTATTAAAAACTGGCCTTTCAAGGCAACACAGGGAGAGCCAGGATGGAACTGTCTGCGTTCTCTGCAGGAGGAGGAGGAGAGGAGGAGGAGGAGGAGGAAGCTCAGCAGCCTCTCCCCACCATCGAGAGGTGTTTGAGTCAACAGAGCACTGCCTCAGGAAGCCAACCAACACCTCAGCAGCAAAGCTGGGCACTGAAATGTGTCTGCTCTGAAACTGGGTGAGGCAGCCAAATTCAGAGAGCCAAGGGAAGGGAAGAACGCCCCTGAGAGCAGAGCCAGGGCTGGCTGGTTAAACACAGCCCAGCACACAGAGCCATCACACAGGCAGCTGGACGCTTTATCACTTTCATATTTTTCACTGAAGACACTGAAGATGCCTTTTATGAGATCTGTGGGGTCATGAGGACACCCAGAACTGCTCCATCCCAAGGACCACCCTATCCCACCACACCACCCCAGGCAAAGCCTCCATGGTGGACACAAAGCTTGAACAGCCCCAAACCCTCCCAGAACAGAACAAATTCATCATCCCTCCTTTCCCACGCACACATTCCCCTCAATCAGCTCCAATCACACCTTACACAGCCTCACTTATTTCGTTTGGGATTTTTTTTTTTTTTTAAAGTTAGGAAGAAAAAGAGAGGAGGGAAAAAAAAGAAGTGTAAAAATTCAATTATTTTTTCCTGGCTGCAATCTAGGGTTTCGAAATTGAAGACCAAGCATATATTTTTCTGTAGAAAATTGTCATTTACAAATAAAGAATTGGCTAAAGCCGACTTGTAACTAAAGGATTTTGCAGGGCTGTCAAGAGCCCTCTGCCTGCCAGCATCTGATTTAAGATCAGGCCAAGCTTCTGTTGTCATACAAAAGAGGGAGGAAAGCAATTATTCTAAAGCAGTATTTGAAATTATCATCATTTTTATATTTGACCAAGAAAGAAAGAAAAAGAGAGCTACTGCTTTAAAAGCAAGATTGAAGGTTATAGGGAAAAAAAAAAAGATCACTTTGTTTCAATAGCTTCAGTCAAAGAAAATATTGGTAATGACAAGCAAATTCACAACATTTTAATGCCTAGAGATGTATTGCGAGCAGGGAAATGGTTTCAGAAATCAGCTCTTTGGTACCAAAGCGAAGCACAAAATTAAGTCTGCTTTTACAATCCCCGTTTCCCTGAAGAGACGGTTCGATGGCTTTGTCACCACACTGCCCTTGGCCCCAGAGCAGAAAACACAGAAAACACAGCCATGTCTCCATCCCCTACAGGTGCCCCAGCAGTGGGGTTTGCTGCTGCCTTCCTCCCTCCCTTCATCCTGGGGCACCCGGCACCAGCGGGAGATGGGGACACGGAGCGGGGGACACGGAGCAGGGGACACGGACACAGAGCAGGGGACATGGAGCAGGGGACAGGGACAGAGCAGGGGGAAAGGGACACAGAGCAGGGGACATGGAGCAGGGGACAGGGACAGAGCAGGGGAAAGGGACACAGAGCAGGGGACATGGAGCGGGGGACAGGGACACAGACGGGGATACGGGCGGGGACAGAGCAGGGGACACGGAGTGGGGGACACAGAGAAAATGGAGCAGGAGACATGGAGCAGGGGACACGGAGCAGGGGACAGGGACACAGGCAGGGGACATGGAGCAGGGGACAGAGTGGGGGGAACACAGAGCAGGGGACACAGAATGAGAGGACACCGAGGACATGGAGCAGGAGACAGAGTGAGGGGACATGGAGATGGAGACACGGAACGGAGGACGCGGAGCAGGTGACAGGGACACAGAGCAGGGGACACTGAGGACATGAAGAAGGGGACACCGAGCGGGGGACACAGAGAAGGGACACAGAGTGGGGGGGACATGGAGCAGGGGACATGGAGTGGGGAGGACAGGGAGACACAGAGGACATGGAGTGGAGCAGGGAAATGGAGCAGGGACACAGCGCAGGGGACACAGAGGCGGGGGACATGGAGGACACGGAGCAGGGGACATGGTGGACAGGGAGCAGGGGAAATGGAGAAGGGGACATACAGCAGGGGACACGGAGTGGGGGAAAACAGAGCGGGAGAAATGGAGCAGGGAATACCGATGACACGGAGTGGGGGACATAGAGGACATGGAGCAGGGGGACAAGAGTGGGGGACACAGAGCGGAGCGGGGGACACGGAGTGGAGCGAGGGACACAAATCAGCCTGCTCCCAGCCAGGAGAAGGAGGAGCCCCTCCCCACAGAGCCCCCATGGCCGCCCAGGCTCAGCTGGGCTCAGCCCAGACCAGCCCTGGCCCCAGAGCTGTCACCAGAGACAGAACTGGCGCTGCCATCACCCTGGTCCTGCCCTGCAGGTGAGCTGCTCCCCACACCTGACCTGTCCCTGCTGGCGTGGCCACACCACTTCCCCATCACCAGGTACCATGGGGGACCAGCTGGAAACAGCCCTGGCTCCTGCTGGAACCTGCTCATCCTCCTTCAGCAGTGCCACAGAGGGGACAAGGACAGGCTTCCTCAGGGACAGCACAGAGCCTGGGACTGACAGAAGCCCCAGGGGACACTGGACACAGAGCCTGGAAGAGCCCGGACACGGACACAGAGCCTGGCAGAGACCAGGGGACATGGACACAGAGCCGACAAGGCCTAGGGGACACTGGACACAGAGCCTGGACAGAGCCCAGGGGACACTGGACACAGAGCCAGGACAGAGCCCAGGGACATGGACACAGAGCCTGGATAGAGCCCGGGGCACTGGCACGAGCCTGGATAGAGCCCGGGGCACACTGGACACAGAGCCTGGATAAGAGCCCGAGGGGACCACTGGGACGACAGAGCCTGGACACACCCAGGGACACTGGACACAGAGCCTGGGAATAGAGCCCGGGGACACTGGACACAGAGCCTGATAGAGCCCAGGGGACACTGGACACAGAGCCTGGACAGAGCCCAGGGGACACTGGACACAGAGCCTGGATAGAGCCCGGGGGACACTGGACACAGAGCCTGGACAGAGCCCAGGGGACACTGGACACAGAGCCAGGACAGAGCCCAGGGGACACTGGACACAGAGCCTGGATAGAGCCCAGGGGACACTGGACACATCGGGCACACACGGGGCACACTCTGCCAGTCTGAGGTTCCTCAAAACAGGCACTGAGAATCTTTCCCTTTTCCTGTGGGTAAATTCAGAGTGTGCTGTCTGCAGGGTGCTCACCACAGGGACGCTCCCTACAGGGAGCACTGGTGGGTTTGGATGCTCTGCCCTCTCCCGGGGTGGAACTGCGGATTTTGGGGAACAGGAAGCCATTCGTGTGCATCAATCACAATCCCATATTTTATGAACCACTCCAGGAGGTCTGGGTCACTGTGAAACCACAATCCTGGATTTCGTGTGCAGTGTAATCCATCCATCCCTGGCTCTGCAGGGCTCTGTGGGACACGGTTTTGGAGGGGTTGTGTACTGAAGGTGTCTCTCTCTCTCTGCACAAGGAATCACCAGAGAGGCAGATCTGAGGCTCCGTTAATTGTGAGCATGGCAGAATTGCTCTGTTTGTACACAGCACTGGTGCAGAGTTAATCAAAACACATGTGACTGCTCCTGCCAGGAGCCATTCAAGGTTACATTCTCTTCATTGGCCTGGCTTTTGAAAAATATAATCGCCTTTGTGCTCTGAAACTGAGCAAACACTTCAGGAGGTGCAGGAGCAGAAAACCTTCCCTGCTTTAGCACACAAGTGTGCTGAGTTTATGGAATTCTGTGCAAGGTATGGCTGTAATCAGATCAGTTTGGGGTGTAGCAGGTAAATCTCCTCTGAACAGGATGAAGATGCATCTCTGGGAATAAAAATCTCATCCCACTCAAACGTGTCAATATGAACGTGAGCTAAACCCAAGTGCCCGGGATGAAACAAGGGAATGAGGTTTTGTGGAGCTGGAGCCTCCAAACACCCCTCACACCCACACAGTAACACTGTTCATCATCTTATGGTTTTCCTTCCCCAGCAAAACTGTCTTTTTATCCCAACTAGTAAATTTATTACTTATTATCCTGACAGTAACAATGAACAAAGGGCATTTTAAGCTCAGGAAATACTCTGCAGAATTCCCAGAATTTCAAAATCTCAAGCAACAAGTATCCTCCATTCCTAGCGGATGAGTCAAGGCTCAGTCTACATTCAACAAAGAAGTTACATATTTGACTTCAGGGAAATGGCTTTTGGTATCATTTCCCAGCCATCCCTCCCACAGCCTTTTAGCTGCCCCCCTCCTCCAGTTTTAGTGCAGAGCTGCTGGCTCAGGATGGTGAGGATGGAAAGGATGAGTGCTGACACTCAGCTGGCACAGACAGAACCCCAAAAGTGCCACTGGCAGGTCTTACCAGGAGTGAAAATCATGTGAAATCCTAGAACAGGGAACAGACACAAAACCAACACATGGAGCCCAAAGAAGAGCCTGGAAATCAGTGCCTGAACTCAGCTCTGGCACACCCCAATGTGGAATTCATCAAGGCTCTGCATCCTCAACTTCTCAATATGGTGGAAGTGGACTGGAGTACTGAGTATGTGCAGCGCAAATTTCTGAAATTAGCATTAATTTCAAATTAAACTAATTATGCATATGTAACTGCTTTCCAGAGCACTCTTCTCTCTCTCACATGACAGCATGGGCAGGGATGCACACATATTCCAGCCTGCTCACCTCATCTGCAGTTTGGCATTTCATCATTTCTACAGTATCCACCTTCTAAATGGGTTTATACTTGAAAAAATCAGCTTTGGTATCTGCGCTGAACTGCATTTTATACTCCACTGTGCTGTACATTTAAACTAGAGCATTACTTCTAATTAAAAACAACAATATTTCATGTAACAGGAGAAGCGATCTTGTTAACAGAACAGCCAGGCTTCTTTGGCAGAGCACAAGAATCCGCCAGGTTTTTTGAGTTTTTTGCCTCTGGGATCCTCCTAGGAAGTTCCAAGAAGCTATTAAAAACTCCACTGAAATGTGATGCAAAGACAGGAGGAGAAAAGGAGTGCTCAGTGAAAGCTGCCAAGCTCTGTCTGCTCACAGAGGGCTCCCCAGAACCATCCCCTCCATCCTTAGGTATTTTTTGGGGCTGTGCCAAGGTCAAAAAGCCCCAGGTCCTTATTTTTGGGGCATCCTTAGGGGCTGTGCTGAGCACTGAGCTCCTCCTGGATCTAACACCCCACTCCCAGCCCAGCAAAGCCCAGCAGCTCAATCCAACCCCGTGCCACGTAAAACACGCTTAAGTATTCAAAATAGGATTGCAGCGAGACTTAAATGGTGCAAATACCTTGTGCCTGACCCCTCATGTCATCTGTGAGAACTGCTCGAGCTACCCAAGGTACATGGGAATCAAAGAGCTCTTTAATCCAAATAACCAGCACAGATTCCCAGCGGGGTAAATCAGTTCCCCTGATTTCTGGGAAAATGCAGAATGGGTTATACACTCTCAACCCATTTGGAAATTAAATTGTTAACCTGCTCCCTGCTGTATTGCCTGGTTTTGGCTGCCCTGGGCTCTGCTGGGAGGGTGGAGTTTTGGCAGGCAGTGCATTTCCCTCCCTCTGTGGCTGTGGCATCAGCAGGAGGCAGAACACACAAACTGATTTTTCCGAGACAGATTGAACTGGCGGCGATTGCCAAAGCCATTCTTGGAGTTTCACAAGCAAACCTGGCCAGGGGCCAGCAAAGCCTTTGCTGGTCCCTCTGCTCCTGAGGGCTACTGGACTGAGCTCCCAGTGTGCCAGGCTGGGGAAACAGGCACAGTTCAGTGATGCCACCGTGCCACGGGCCACAGCCACCCCAGAAAAGAGCATTTCCCAAAAAAAGGGTTTTCTGTGCAGGCAGGAGCATCCCCTACACCCACCCTGAGCCACCCTGAGCTCTGCAGGAACAGCAGCACCTTCACCTTCACCAGAGCTCCCCGTGAATGAGATCCAAACCTCAGCATCAGCCCCAGCTGGGAGAGCTCTGCAGGTCTTCGGAGCAAAATCTGCCTTCCATAAAATACCATAAAATTCCACACCATAAAATTCACCAGAGCCAGTGTTCCCCCCTCCAAAGCCCAGGAATAGCTCCAGCCCCACAACCTCGCTGTAAACAGCTCCATCACACCCCTGAGGGCTGCTCCCACCTCCTGTGCTCCAGTTAACTCTTTTTTACAGGTTACAGAAGAAGAGGGGAGCACAGCAAATCTATTTTAAATCCCTGCTTCCTTCAGCTTCTCGTGCACTGTGGGGTAGGAAGGAACTCAAAATATTCACAGACAACTTCTCCGACCTGCCTGCCTGATTACTGTGCAGCAGTGCTTAAAAACTGCATTAATAAGTTTAAATGAAGATAATTATTTTTAAATTAATACATCTCAGGGCCACAAATGGAAAGCTCTGCCCAACGTGCCTGGGAGAGTGGATTTTTGCAATGCCCAAGTAATGAGGGCCAAAGGCCCCAGTGGGAAGCAATTAAGCCTCTGGTCCTAAATCTACAGGCTACTGGCAAAACTTCACCTTTGTGCACAGAGAAAAGAAGAAGGGAAGGGGGGAAGGGAAGGGAAGGGAGGAAGGGAAAAGGAAGGGAAGGGAAGGAAGGGAAGGGAAGGGAAGGAAGGGAAGGGGAAAGGGAAGGGAAGGGAAGGGAAGGAAGGGAAGGGAAGGGAAGGGAAGGAAGGGAAGGGAAGGGAAGGGAAGGGAAGGGAGGGAAAGGGAAGGGAAGGGAAGAAAGGGGAGATGGCATCTGCCCAGGGATCTCAGATCTGGAAGCCGGCCAGCAGTACTGGACAGGAACAGCAATTAACTGACCACCCTCAATTTCACCAACTCATCCGTGTTACACCATCTTCTCAAAAGAAACATCACGTGCCACGTGTCCAAAATACAGCCACAAAACCTCTGTCCTCCACCAGGACATCAAACAGTGACACACCACACTTCCAAGGACATCATTTCAGTTCAAGGCTGATTTATGCACGGGTGAAGCAGGATGGACTAAAGTGGGGAACTAAGATAAGCAGCTTCCCAAAACACAGCCCAGGTCCTTATTTTTTAACCTGGAACAACACAGGGAGAAGGTCCCTGTTTTTCCCTGCTCTCCCAAAGGCAGGAGGGGTGTGCAGGACAGCAGTGAGGAGTGGGAAGATGGGCTGGACCTGCTGATGTCTCCAGCCTGCCCCAGGGTGAGTGACAAAAAGGTCCTGGAAGCTCAGGCAAAGTCCTTTAATTCAGTGCTCAACACAATCCAACAACACAGGAGATGAAGAGGATTCTGCAAGTTTGTAAATTCTTCCAGCTCCAAACACTGAGGTCAGTCCAAAGAAGTTTTTTGCCTCTACAGTGCAGAGAGCATGACACAATTTAAAGTTAGCATCAACTAATTTTTCATGATAATCTTGTCAAATCAGTTATGAGAGCTCTCCGTTAAGATTCCAGATAATCTGCTAAAACAAGAAAAATTCACAGGAAGGGATAAGAAATGTGTAAAGCAATTTACCTCCTTCCCAACCTACTCCAGATGATTTCTCTGAAAAGAACAAATGGAAACTTTAACCCTTCGCCTTGATTAATTTTCATCTACATAATCTAGATGTACATGGCAATCAGTTACTGATGAGCAGGTTTGACTTCATCTGCTGAGTCAAGCCCAGGAGCTGCAATGCTCTGCCTTCCTCTGCACAAGGGTGAGCTTTTCCTCTGATGAGAGACCACTAAAACCTTGCAAAATGCCCAAATTTGCCTATTACTGCTGTTGAAATACTTTCACAGTTCTAGGAAACGCTGTGTTTGCTTTTATCCTTTTTGCCACACACACAAATGGGCTGGTGAATTAGAGGAATTGCAGCACTCCCACCTCCAGCTCACAAAGGGGAGATGTTTCCCTTGCCAGGGAGGATCCCACCAGCCACTATTACAGCAACATCCTTGTCACTCTAAAGCAGATCAAATAACCCTTGACTGGGAATAAAAGGGCCCTTGAGGAGCTGCACCACGAATGAAGAGCGGAAGCAAGGCAAGAGAAAACATCCATATTTTTTTCCAAAGAAGGCAGCACCTCCCAGCTACAAGAGTTTGTGTCCCTTGTGTGATGTTTACTCACTCCGTGACCACAGGGCAAACCATTTCAGTCTCCATAGCATTGGTGGATCAAAGAGAATTGGGAGAAGCTCAGCTGGAGATTGCAGGGCTCAGCATTTAAGCACACATTTGAACTCACAGCGTTTGGGGAAGCCTCATTGCATTGCACAATCGAGTGCCATGTGCCTTGATTTCCACAAAAAGAACAGAAATGTATCCCCACAGCTCAATGGAGCCTGTGAGGTTTCACTCATTAAATGCCTAACCCGCTGAAAGTGTGATTTGAAGATGCTGGAATAGTGCAAGACGTTGTTACTGACATTATTGTTATTAAAGGAAGAATAAAAAAATATTGTTCCTAGCTAAGAAGGCCATATCAAACTACTGAGCAAGAGATAAATCAGCCAAGGTCTCCAAAAAGAGACATTATTTCTCCTTTACTCCAACATCTTAATGTGCATGACTTTTTTTTGTGCTAGAAATATATTTCTATAAATCCTCCTCTACAGAAAGCTTTGCTTTCAGAAGGGGAAAAGTAGCAGATAAAATACTACCCATCAAAATGAACTCAAGTCTCTAGTAACATAACTAAATGTGTAATGTTACAGATGTTTTATAGCCACGATGTCGGATCCATTTAGATCATTTTTACAAACCCAGCAAGAAATATCTCCCCAGCGCAGGAAACCACGCCAACAGGTCTGGGACCAATTGTTTATTCAAACAAAGATTCCACCAAGGCACAATAATATCTACTGACCAAAACTTGGAGGGCTCATTCCTCAGCCAAGGATGCTCTCCAAGCCCATCAGGCAGTGATACCCAACATCAAAAGATTTATCAATAACTGCCTGACGCTGCCTTGTTTGTTAATTGTGACTAGCTCTGCCTTCAGAAGGGCAGGAGCCTAATAAATCAGTTATCTCCAGGAAGGATTTATTTAAAGCTGTTACCGTTGTAAACCCGAGCGCTTGGCAGGAGGTTCTGCAGGAACGGATGTGTTTGTGCACTGCACTTAGGACAGGCTCAGCAGCCAGGCTTTAGGGAAACCAGCTCTGATGGGTTCACCCAGCCTGTCCACCACACACACCACCTCTCAATCTCATTGCTCATTTTCCACAGAGAGCTGTGCCAGGACAAGCAGCTCTGCCACCACAGCCTTGGGCTCCCAAACAGCTCAGGGATCCCCAAAACAAGAGGGAACTAAGCCCATCCTGGCATGAGGCACATAGGGGAGTCACCCCCAGCCCCCAGCAGGCACTGCCAAGCTCTGTGCCCCCAACCAAGGTGCAAACAGTGCCAGTTGACCCTCAGGATGGCCCAGCACAGCTCCCTGCCCAAGGTGAGCATCTCACAAAGTGCTGGACTGGCTCACAGGGCAACAGCAGCTACAATGGAGAGACTCATTCTTACCTGATCTAAAATACCAACAGGTCTCTAATGATAATGATGTCACTGAAAATAAACATTTGGCTGGATATGCACTGCTTCCCCACCTTTCTCAGCACAAGAACTCTGCCAGTATCAAAGCCCATCGCAGCTCAACACACTCACAGACTTTCAAGTACCTACATCATTACAACACTGCCAAAAATGTCACATAAAAAGGCCAAGTCGCTGAGATGACTGCATTTCCAGGTCTGGCAGGACATGAAAAGCTGGGACAACTTCCCATGAACAGCCACTTGTGTCGTGTGACTCAAGCCAAATGTGAGCACTGTTAACATCTGCCTCCTGCCTGATACATGGGGCTGAGCTCCTCCTGACTTGGGGAGCAGCAGCACCCTGGCATCAGCACCCTGGCAGAACACCCTGGCAGAACACCCTGGCAGCAGAGCCAGAGGTGCTGCTGGCACCCAGCAACAGCCCAGCTCAGCCTGACCCCACAACTGCACCCTCACCCTACACCACCACCGGTTATCGCAGATTCTGCTCCTCCCAACAGTCCATATGGCTGCAGCTACACTGGAAATTTTAATGTTTTGATCTGGATAGACACAGGACTAAGATATCTGTAAGAACCTGTGAAGCACAGGAGCAACTGTAAGCAACAGAGCCAGAGGTGCTGCTGGCACTCAGCAACAGCCCAGCTCAGCCTGACCCCAAAGCTACACCCTCACCCCACACCACCACTGTTATCAGAGATTCTGCTCCTCCCAACAGTCCATATGGCTGCAGCTCCACTGGAAATTTTAGTGCCTTGACCTGGACTAAGATATCTGTGACACAGGACTAAGATATTTGTAAGAACCTGTGAAGCACAGGAGCAACTGTAAGCCACACACAGAGTGCTGCACATCAAAAACACTCACACAGGTGAACCTTTCATCCAAACCTTTCATCCCTCCTCTCCAAACTCGTACCTTTAATGTGATATAAAGCATGAAAGTGAGCTGTCCAGAATGAATTACACATGGGAAATGTTTTTCTAACATCAGCTAAACAAGGAGGTCACCACAAGCTGGACCTGCAGCACCAGGTAGGAGCTGTAGGGCCACCAGACACCTCTCCTGCCTCTTTCAGATGGGGATTTGGTACCCAGCACCATGAACCAGAATCTGCCACTCTTTGCAGCTCCAAAGTTTTGCCCCGAAAACAAAACTTGTTGTGGCAAGGTTTTGATATATCCTCTGTAGGAAGAAGGAGAGAGGGAGGAAGCTGAAGGGCTGCAGATTGGAAAATTTGAGGTTCTCAAATTTTGCAGCTCCAAAGTTCTGCCCCGAAGGCAAAAAAAGCTGTGGCAAGGTTTTGATGGATCCTGTGCAGGAAGAAGGAGAGAGGGAGGAAGCTGAAGGGCTGCAGATTGGAAATTTGAGGTTCTCCACACAGCTGCAGTTCAGCAATCCTTCATCCACTGTTAAATCACAGACCACATGCTGAGAGTTAAAGACTTATACAGGACTCCAGGGACTAATCGAGGAATGATTTCAGCTTCTAACTGTGCTCTAACCAGGCACTTAGGATGCAAAGCACAAGTTTGTGATACTATTGTGCACTGCATCAAAATGACTTTTTGATACATTTTTGCAAATAACTAATAAGGAAAAGAGAAAAAAACACATCACCCTGGTATTTAACATAATTCTTCCCCTCTGTACCCTATCCTTATATTCACATTCGTGACAAACAGCCTCTATCTTCAATTAGGCCTGTTTTATGCATGCACGAAGCCCCCAAAATATGAAAGAGCTTTTATGCAACACCAGATTATCTAATGTGCACATATTTTGCAAAAGAGCACTTTTTAAATACCTAGTCACAGAGAAGGGGAAAAAAACCCATTCCATTCAGGAAGAGAGAAAGGGAGAGGAGAGGGAAAAAAAGAAACACATAAAAGCTGCAAAAAAAGAAAGTGAATGCATTTGTATATTAAGCAATCAAGTGCTGTCACACACTGAAAACACAAAGGGCTGAAGTTTAAGTGGGCACACACCAAGGGCCTTACCATGGGACACACTTTTCAGTGGTACAAAAACACTCCCTTATCAACCCAGCACAGTATGAAGCAGGATCTCTGCCTATTTAAAAAAAAAAAAACAAGAGAAAATAACTTCTCTTGACAGCCTGACAGCTGACATTCTTAACTGAAAAAGCTATGTGCCAAGAATTATCAGGCCTGGCTTTTCTCTCCCTGATAGATGACAGAGCAAAAAACAACAACGGCCACACACATCTCATAAATCACAACTTTTATTGAATGCCTCGCCACATAATAGCAACAGTCAAACTGAATAAAGAGGCTTTTCAGTGCGTGTCTGTAAAATACTGGGGGAGCACCGAGATCATTGGCAGCACCAAGAGCCTCTCCCAGGTGGAGCAGGTATCAATATCAGTGGCACGCTATTTCTGACTCCACACAGAGTTGGGAGGGATTTTTTCTTTCACTGGTTCATTAAGAAGCACAAAAGAATGTAGAGATGAAATTAAGTGCAGGGACAGAGGGAGAAGGAAAGGCAAAAAGCTCTCAACAGGTGAGCAGAGAAGTTCTACTACAACAGCAGGGTCTGAGCTGGGATAGAGCCTGAACTTTGGGACCTGCAGGGACACAAATATTTGGTGCCATCAGGAGCTCAGGATTCTCTCTGGAAGCAAAGGAAATCTTCCTGCAGGACCTGAGGGGACAGGGGAACACAGAGCAAGGGGCAAAGGTGAGAATCCCATCAAGGGAAATTTGTGTCACACCAGCACAGCCACACCAGTCTGGACAGACTGCACTAATGCTCCTTTGTTCACTTTTCAGCAGTTCTTCCATTAAAGATAGTAATAATAAAAATAACAGAAATAATAATAATAATTATATCATCTACTTGTATCTGAAATATCAATAGTACTTTTCATCTAAACAGTTTAGAGGCACTTTTTGCTTTCAAGACAGACCTAAAAAGGCATTTAAATCTCCCCTGTAACAGGAAAATTTCTAATACAATCTTTCCAGCACATAAACTGAAGAAAGCGGAGGAGCATTTATATATTAAATCAATTACCAGAACTTCCCTTCTCTTCACCCAAGCTAATTAAAATTTCATGTACTTCATACCAGCAACTGTATAGAGGGTCACAGCTGGTGTTTTCAAAGTCAAATAAAACAAAAATACAAGAGGATCTTGGTCTGCAACCCTACTGCTGCAAGACAAAAATAGACTCTCTGCTCTTAGTGAAATCCAAGTCAGTGCAAATTTGACACCTAACTCCTCTGAAACTTTAAACTTGAGCATAATTTCAGAGTGCCTCAGCCCACTAGATCAGAGCCTACAATTTTCAGCAGAACAAGCAGTCTCCGAGGAGACCTGACCAGCTCTGGGCAAGTCGCCTGTGCTCCAGGGTTCTCAGAGTTTTGTTTCCTCCTCAAATCAGCACCAAAGCAGCGTAAAACACAGGAATCCAAAGAGTTTGCTAAGTGCCAGTCTGACAGAAGAGGCTGCTCAGGGTTTTGCAGGATCAGCTCAGGCAGATCCCAAATTCTCCTGCACCCCATTATCTGGTGTGTGCCCACCCCACGGTGACTCTGCAGCCTCCCCAAGAGCTTCTTCAGCTGGGATGCTGAACAAAATCCCAGTGCTTCAAACCAGAGGCCCTGACCTCCAATTTCACTAAGCTGCATCTGTTTCCAATGTTGTCTTTTTGGGCAAACAGACTGAGCATATGTTCCCGAGGCTGTTGCCCACACGGTGGGTGGGTGTTACGATCAACTTCTGTGCACGATGGCACCCAAATGTGTCTGAGCACCCACGGCGAGGGGTGGCTTGTTCTTTCTGCTGAGTGCAGGATTGAAGGAATAAATCCACCACGAAAGTTAATCAAACAACATCCAAGCTAAGCCTGAAAGTGGCTGAGTGAGCTCATCCTTTCTCCATCAGTCCCAAAGCCACCACCAGGCACAGTGACACTGCCAGGACAGTGCTGTCACCAGCACAGGAACCCCATCACACTCAGCACCCTCTAATCCCACTCCACAACACAAAAAAAAATCACAGAGAATCCACAAAAAGCTGCGGTGAGAAGGGCTCTTACAGCTTTGGGAAAGGAGCGCAAGGAGGCAAAGGGAGGGGGCGGGGATTTTGTTTCCAATATCCATCTGCTCCTGCTGCTGTTCTGAATGTAAAATCACACTTGTGAATCTGTGACATCCTGCCTGGTTGCTGTGGCAATCGTTATGCCGTCACCAAAGGCCAGTCCCCTCGCTTTGGGAAGGAGCAGCAACAAAGATAATGTGTTCACTTAAGTGTTGCTCTCCAGCAACCAAGCACCCAACAAGCCCAGATAAGGGGAGAAGAATTAAGAGGGGAAATGCCAACAAGAGCAGATCTGCCTCTAGACCAAAATGTTGTCTAAGTTTCCCAGGAAGGCATTAGCATTTCTTTGATTTCCAGTGTTTTTCCTTTGTTCCATTAAAAACTACAAATCCACCATTAATGAAAATTCAGAAATGTCTGTGTTCACTGAGCGTGCAGCCATAAACACCAGAGTGGATTGTATTATTGCTAATCTGCTTCATGGGAAGAAGACATAGATTTGTCTGAAGTGCTGCATCATTCTTTCCATACAAGGGCCCCATTACCAGCCTACACTTATTTGCAAGTCAAATGACAATGCCACTATTTGAATATATTTTCAAGCCCAAAAAGCCAAGCCAGTAGCTCTGGCTCTCCACAGCTAACTGGATGTGACAGCCATAGCATTGATGCCTGCCAGTGCTGATTGACTGGTGGGATAAATTTAGGCACAGAAGGGGAGAGAAAGGGGGAAGGGAGCAGGCGAGTTCCTGAATTCAACTCTACTGTTAGTAACCAAAAATAACAAGCACTGATTCAGCTCCATCGCTCACAGCTCTACCACGGAGAACCCAGCTAATGGAGAATTTACTACCACGAAAAAACACACACAAAAACCTCACAAGAGCAATTAGGGCATCTGTGCCCTGCGTTTACAACATATACAATGAAATGATCATTTCCCTCTTGCATCCATCTTCTAAAATTGCTTAAATAAAGGAGAAAAAACTGAATTGGAAGGCCAACAATTTTCTTCCTTTTTTCAGCAAAGGACAAACACGTATTGTGAGCACAGGTGTGTGTATAGCTCTACACTCCACATAGCTATTATGTGTTCTGATGCCCTTTCAACTCCCATCCTTGTTCAAAACACTACTGTGGGAGGCAAAGTGCCACTAGCTTAGGGAAAAAGACCCTCTCCAGCGTTAGAGGACAACATGCCAAGTGTATTTGAAGAGCTGGATTCAATCTTTCCTGCCCCTTGTCTGAAGTGCTGTGCTAAACCCTGGGAAGTGAACTGTATTTACACATGGAAATCAAAAACACACAGAGACAAAATAGCCCTGGTATATCTGCAGTTCAGAAAGAGGGAAAATAAAGCCTGTTTGTTTGTTTGTTTGTTTTATTAAACTCTACAGGCATCCAGGACATCACCTGGAGCTGTTCTGGGCTGCTGAAGGACCTGGCAAATAAATTCTGGGTCCTCTCACAGCAACATGAAGCACAGGAGCTCTCACCAACACCAAGGGGGAAACAGAAAAGCAGCCCAGAGCCCTTCCAAAAAGATGGAATGTGACCCCAGTAAATGGGGTGAGCCACTGTCCTTCCAGCCCTCCAGGGTCACCTGCCTAGCACCACAAAGGACTCATCAGGTAGGGCATGGAGCTCTGAAGGGTTTGGGCATTTGCTGATGATGATGCCCAAAAGCCAACAGACAGCTCCAAGGAGCAAACAGGAAAGGGAAAAGCTCGTAAAAGCTTTGAGAGATTATCTGAGTGCCTGACCCAGCACCTACAGGAGGTCTCAATACCTGAGACTGCAGATGAGCACCTTAGCAGCAACACAGCACATCCTCCTGGAATGAAAATCACACAAGGAAAACAGAAACCAAACCTCTTCTCCATTTAACACAAAGTGTGCATTTCTCAAGCCAAAAATCCCAGCCCAGCTTGTTATGTTTTCAGAACACTGATGCAGCCTTAAAATTTTAAGGTTTTGTTTAAGAAAAGAGAACCTTTAAGTGTAAGCGGAATCAGGCACCAGAACCTTAATTTATCAATTAGACGCCATCTGTGGATTGTGTTCCTTGGAATAATTGTTAGATTTGACAATGCACTGCTGCTTTACAAAGTTTCTGCCAGCCTTGCTACCATTTAATTAAATTTCTGCACTTAACTTTGATTGCACTGAAAGCACTGCTGGTTTCTGCCGATCGAGTCCCTTAGCCACCTGCTGTGTTAGAACTAACCATGTTTCCACAGTTGTATCAAAAATTATGGGTTTTATTTTTAGTCTTTGTCTTTTCTCAGTCTTCACCAAAAGGAAAAAAAAAATAATAGTAATAAAAACCCCAATGATTCTGGTGTGCTGAAGCTGTGGAAAGCAGCAGCAACTTTCATGTCTCCCAACAAAAGCCAAACGCTTCCCTTTTTGTCTTCCAGCACAGAACAAGTGTCAGGGCATGATGGCTTAATGCACCACGCTTTGCTTAAACAAAATGAGCTTCCTGTACCTCCTCATTATATTTGTATACATCTCTTGTATTTATATGGAGGGATAAAGGCAAACACACCAGTCATTTACATACATAAATATTGCACACACAAATAACGAGCAAGCTGTCATTCTCGCTTTAGCCCACAGCACAGTTGGGGAAATAGAACTTCAATAATGTCAAATTAGCAGAATGAAGAGCACTAAAAGCCTACAAACACCATCAAGCATCCAATGTGCTGCTGTGAGTAACCTCGGTGTGAAGAGGAGCAGAGCTGCCAGATCCCCCCAAGCATCTCAGGCAGAGCCCCCCAAAGATCCTGGGGTGTCCATCACATCCATCCTCCTTCCCAGGGCTGTGCTCCAGCCCAAAAAACACAAAACTGACTCCTGCAACTGCTCTGGGGCTTTAGGCAGCCCTGCAGAGGGGGTAAAATATCATTTACATCATTTGACTGGTGCAGGTTCACCAAAAACAAAAAAAAAAAAGTAGGAAATTAATGATATGTATGCCCAATCTCAGCTACAATGATTGCTGTGTCAGCCTCTCTCTCTTCTCTGTCTAATTTCTGATTTGTTGCATGGGACAGATAAAAATGGCAAGGATTGAGGCAGGGGGAAATGGGTTCTCCTCCCACCCTTCCGACTGTGAAATAGTGAAAAGCGGTTCCTCAACCCTGATGAAGGAGTTCGTGCTAAATCAATGCATGGGAGATATTTTTAAATCCTTCATTCTAAGTGGTGTGGAAGTACAAAAATGTATTTTACCCACTAGAGCTAGAAAAAAAAAAATAAATCAGATTTAATGGCAAAGGAAATTCGAAGCCAGCAAGAACAAGTGTTTATATAGGGGTTACAATTTTGGATATTCTGATGGCACACTAAGAGAGGTCAGACAAATGAACCAGAGTCTGCTCCTGGCTCTGCTTGGGCCAAGGAGAGCCAGTCATTTAGATATTCAAATTATTCTCATAATACTTCATAGAAGGTTAGGAAATAGTTATTAGCAACCTGTGGGGCTGGCTAGCACTGCTCCAAGAAAAATACAGATTTAAGCAATTTCCTAAAGTGGGCATTCTGCAGCCGGCAGGGCTGGAGTAACTCTTCCATGCCAATATAAGGCATGAATAGGTTTTATGAAGCATTTTACAGAAAATTACAATGGCATAATTAAGTCTCCGTATCAACCCTCCAGTGGCTCCCTGTGATGAGGAACTGATCTGGTGCCAGGGATGCTGCCCCTCCATCCCTGGGCTCGGAGGGATGGTGAGTGCCTGGGGCTGTGTCAGGCTTAATGATGCCTGATGATTTTTGCTTTTCCTTTTTACACTTTCTATACCCTCTATGCATCTGCCTGTACCCCTTAGCCCACATGCTTGTAATTCCTGAAGCCTGATATTCCAGCTTAATTCAGGAATTCTGCTGGGCAGAGAGACCAAACATCCTAAAGAAGGGCTCAGTGTGCCCTGTGCTGTCTTAAACCTGAGCTCAGCCTTGGGTGAAGCCTTCTGTCCAGAACATCTTGTGTAAACTGGGCTCTGACCTCATCTGGGGGGGGATTCATTAGAATAGGGGGACATTACTGCATTTGTGAAATTTCTTATTGGGGAATCCTAGATAGATACGCTAATTCCTGAAACCTATAAAACTTGTATCTTATTGGGGAATCCTAGACAGATTTGCTAATTCCTGAATCCTATAAAATTTGTATCTTATTGGGCAATCCTAGACAGATTTGCTAATTCCTGAAACCTATAAAACTTGTACCCGTGCTGTACACAGGGGTGCTTCTGCCATCAAGTTGTGCACCTGGGATCCCAAATCCCGAGGTAAAACCCATTTTATCCCCTTAACCGTGTCTGTGTCATTATTAAAAACTGGCCTTTCAAGGCAACATAAAGAACAACTTGAGAGAGGTTCTACTGCACACAAAGTTGTATTTTGTCTTCTACCACCTGTATGTTTACACACACCTGTTCTCTCAAGAGGAGAACGTATCAAAGGCTTTTATCAATCACAACCACGACGAGAGCTGTCCTGGAGAAAACCTGGGGAAAATCTTGTCTCCATGACCACAATCTGAATTAATGATTAATTAATCATCATTTTTAATAATCTGCTGTGCCCAAAGTCAGCAGAGGACTGAAGTTTTCCAGGACACAAACCAGCTGAAGGCTCACCGTGGGCATTGAGCTGTGCCACTCACATCACAGCCCTGGCAGTGCTGGGCAGAGCAATTTGTGCCAACTCCCAGGAACCAAAATCGTGGGCAGGAGGTTTGCCAGGTGCTCACAACCCCGTGCCCGCTCACACCAAGGGCTAAAGCTGGGCTTTGGATCCAGGCTGAAACTAAACTCACCCCACTGGAGCTCACCCCTTCCTGCTGTGCCCTGCGGGTAACCCACATCACCTCCCTGCTGCCCAAACCCGGCACCAAACCTGGCACCACAGGCTCTGCTTCACACAGAAACACGCTGCAACGTGCTTTAAAACCCTCAAATATCACAAGTTTGACTCCAGTCGGGCAAATTCCTCCCGCTGTGTTCACACTGTGCCCCGGGCAGTTGGTTCCCTATGTCTGAATGCCAGATCTTGCAGAGGTATTAGGGGTCAATTACATTACAAAGAGGTATAGGAAAAGAAAAGACACTTTCCTTGGTCTGCAGTTCTGCCCTAAATTAACTTTTAATACGGAACAGAATGTCACATTTGCTTCTCCCCCATAATCTAAAAATTTCTCCTTATGCAGCAGCAATAAGGAGGGCTTTTAAAAATTAAAAAGACCTGAAAACCACACAAGGGTATATTTCATGGCTATAAAAAAGCATTTAAAATGTAGAGTTAAAAAGGTGTTTCAAGTGTCTTCATCAAAGGAGCCTGAAAATGGAAGGAAAATAGGATTTTAAAAATGCCCATTTTCTTTAAAATCTGCTTCATGAGTCAGAGCACACAGAGAAACCTTTTTGCTGCTCTGAGGATCCTGAATGTAAATCCAGACAGCACTGCAGCCAGTTTGTTTGTTGAGAGTAACAAGGCAATTATCAGTGACACACAGAGCTTTTTTTGCTGTATTTTGTCTTTATTTCTGCTACACTCTGGGGCACCTGCAGGCTGCCCTGACACCCCAGCAGCTCTAGAAGGGAAGCCCCAAATGCAAAGCTAATCAGGGAATACTTTTTCAGGGGAAAGCTCAGAATTGTTCACATCTAATACAACCACGGAGCAGAGATGGGCTGGCTCATCTCAATCTCCCAAATTCCCAGAGCTTTCCAAAACTGCTCCTAAGCTTTCTGCTGGTCCTGCCTGCGTGGGTTCCCCTGCTCACAGAACACTTTTTTAATGCACACTTTTTTTTTTTTTTTTTTAATGCACACTTGCCTATGACTAGATTCTATAAATGGAGATCTACCACAAAAATGACCCAAAACCCTTTGAGTTTAAACAGGACTCCACTATCTCCAAACAAGTAACTGGAATTTACTCATCTCCCCTCCTGCTATCTTTCTCCCTCCCATCCTGATTTTGTTAAAAAACACAGAAGACTAATGAGCATGATCTTGAGCATGATAGCTGGGAATTTGCACCTTTCCACCAAACCAAACCTGTGGAATGTGACCCTGTGCAGATGCAGTGTTTGCTGAAGGATGAAGCATCAAATGACAGACACGTCATGCTGCTACCCAGCAGTGCCCTGTAGTGCTTCTTCCCTTCCTTTATTATTCCCTGTTCGTCAACCACAAAGTTTGTTTTCCTAAGTTTTTTGCAACAGTTCTTAAGTCACACCCTTCAGCTCCCTGAATTTTGATCACATCCTCCAAGCATCTCAGACCTTTACCACCAAACCTCAAATCAAGACTGCAGCTGCAAATCAAGCAGAACAAGCTCTGATTTACCTCTCACCTTAAACCAACAGGATATGACAACAAAAAAATATCCTGGTGTGGCTGCCAGAAGGAAGCCAAGCATCCATGTTACAATTAGCATATGCAAATCAGCATATGCTACCGCCCAGCCCTTCCCTCCCTCAAACTGAGCAAAGTACAACTGAGCAGTGCTGAAATGCAAATTACCCAGAAGAGAGTTTGGGGACGAGGAGGAAACATAAGGACTTGGCGTCTGGATGCATTCCAACGCGAGGAGCTGCAAACTAAAACAACACTCAAGAACGCATATGAGGAAGCTTTTATTAAAAAAAGAATCTGCTCTCTTTAGTTAATAGTGGGAATGATGCAATTACAAGAGGGAGCCAGGATACCCTCAGGCCCCAAATTCTATAGTAACTACAGAGAAGGAAGAAGGGAGGAAGGAGAATGGTTCTGGCATTGCTGCAGCACCACGTGGAGCGAGGCCAACAGTGACCCTGGGCCAGGTGGAAAGTGTGTGTGACACCCAGAGAAAGCTCAGCTGGGCTCCAGTGCCATCCCAAATGTCCCCAACACCAGAACAGCCACCTGCCCTGCACCCAGCTACGGCTCAGTGCCATCCCAAATGTCCCCACACCAGAACAGCCACAGCCCCACTCTGCCAGCACCCAGAGCTCACCAGAGCCCCAGTGCCATCCCAAATGTCCCCAATACCAGGAACAGTCACCAGCCCCACTCCACCAGCACCCAGAGCTCCAGTGCCATCCCAAATGTCCCCACCATCAGCAACAGCCACAGCCCCACTCTGCCAGCACCAGAGCTCACCAGAGCTCAGTGCCATCCCAAATGTCCCCAACACCAGCAACAGCCACTCTGCCCTGCACCCAGAGCTCACAGAGCTCAGTGCCATCCCAAATGTCCCCAACACCAGAACAGCCACAGCCCCACTCTGCCAGCACCCAGAGCTCAGCTGAGCCCCAGTGCCATCCCAAATGTCCCCAACACCAGCAACAGCCACTCTGCCCTGCACCCAGAGCTCACCAGAGCTTCAGTGCCATCCCAAATGTCCCAACACCAGCAACAGCCACTCTGCCCTGCACCCAGAGCTCACCAGAGCTCAGTGCCATCCCAAATGTCCCCAACACCAGCAACAGCCACTCTGCCCTGCACCCAGAGCTCAGCCGGGCTCCAGTGCCATCCCAAATGTCCCCACCACCAGGGAACAGCCACAGCCCCTGCTCTGCACCTACAGATGGGCTCCAGTGCCATCCCAAATGTCCCCACCACCAGAACAGCCACAGCCCCACTCTGCCCTGCCCTGCACCTAGAGCTGGACTCCAGTGCCATCCCAAATGTCCCCAGCACCAGAACAGCCACAGCCCCACTCTGCCCTGCCAGCACCCAGAGCTCACCAGAGCTCCAGTGCCATCCCAAATGTCCCCAATACCAACAACAGCCACAGCCCCACTCTGCCCAGCACCCAGAGCTCACCAGAGCCCCAGTGCCATCCCAAATGTCCCCACCACCAGAACAGCCACAGCCCCCTCTGCCAGCACCCAGAGCTCACCAGAGCCCAGTGCCATCCCAAATGTCCCCACCACCAGGAATAGCCACAGCCCCACTCTGCCCAGCACCCAGAGCTCACCAGAGCCCCAGTGCCATCCCAAATGTCCCCACCACCAGAACAGCCACAGCCCCACTCTGCCCTGCCCTGCACCTAGAGCTGGACTCCAGTGCCATCCCAAATGTCCCCAGCACCAGAACAGCCACAGCCCCTGCTCTGCCCTGCCCTGCCAGCACTCAGAGCTCCAGTGCCACCCCAAATGTCCCCATCACCAGCTCACTCATTAAACACACACTCAGCTATGGCTTTAACATCTTCCACAGCCCAGATTCCCCCACCAGCACATGGCTCCCAAAATGCCATCAAGGGGTAGATAGATTAAGAACAGGAGAGACTTTGATGAACTCTCTGCTGCTTTTGAAAGAAACCAGGTAAGATTTGCAGCAAGGAAATGTGAATCCAGGATATTTCATGCATTTAATATAATATAATCATAATTCCTGACCCACACCGAAATGAATTTGGAAATGACCAGTAACACATGAAATGGAAAGAGGGCCTCACTGACTGCTAACCCTCACTAAATAATTCTATTTACACACAAATGTAAACATACGTACAAGCCTACATCAACAAAAAGCTGTTAATACAACTGTGAAGTTCTGTAATTTAAGAAATTCTATGTTAAAGGAAAGACTGAATGCTGTAGGATATGTAATTTACACAGTGCAGAGTATCACTCACTCAAGATTAACACATATTTTTTTCCCCTTTATAAATCATTTGTGTATTAAGACACGCAGCTAAATCAGCTAAAGCACAGATCTAATTAAAGAACCTGGAAACTGATTACTGCACTATGTAACACATCAAAGGGTTTTTCTTTTTTTTCCTTTTTTTTTTTTGAAGGAAGATCTGGTCTGAAATCTTATCAGTCCCATACACGCCAGAATTAGACCCTGCCTTTGTGTCAGATGGAAACTCTATCTACAAATCATCAAGCAGAACTCATGGTTGTGGGGAACAGAATGCATCTGTCTTAATCTGCCAGATTCTATTCTGTGCTCTCCACTATCAGCAGACAAACTGCAGGTGTAGAGCTCCTCAAAGCCACACACCAAGAACTAAAATACAAAAACATGAGTGGTTGCACTGAAAGAAGTTTCTGCCCATTTGCCCAGGGCAGCTGGGAGGATGGGGAATCTTTGGAATGGCAGGAAGGCACTGTGAAGCACGGGTGGATTTTGCCCACTTGCACTGTGCCCCTCGAGGTGCCCACAGCTCCTGTCCCTGTGCCACCACCACACCCTAAGGCCAGCCTGTGACACCAAGGCAAGCTCTAAACAAAGTCCATTTACACTCACTTTACTTTAAAAGACTTATTTTTTGACCTTGACCCCCCCCAACACACAGATGGGGAGGGATTCCATCAGAGATGAGCATGCACAGCCCCAGGGTGGGTGCCAGAAGTGGTGTGGCAGTGCCAGGAGGTTCCACTGTGCCTGGCACCAACAGCAGCTCCATGAACAGGTCACCGGGATGGAGATGCAGGAGCACATCCTGCACATCCTCCCCGTGGAGCTCCTGCCATGGGAGGGTCCTTCCCAGCTCCTGGAGTGCTCAAACTGGGCCATGGCACCGTGCTGGGGTGGGGACAGAGCCCACGTCCCGCTGTCACCCAATGTCACTCGCTGTCACCCACTGTCACCCGCTGTCACCCGCTTGGCAGCGTGAATCACCAAGTGCTGGTGACTTCTCAGCACCTCCACACAGCTCCCAGCCTGCACCAAGAGGCTTTTTCTGGCTCGTTCCAGGGAGCCAAAGAGCAGCTCAGGCTCTCCCACGTGAAGAATTTGGGATTTGCTGCCAAGGACTCTCAGAAATTCCCCCAAAACTCAGCAGGCTCTGTCACTGAAGCCACCACAGTGTCAAATCATCCCATGGAGATGTGGCTCACCCAACACCAACCACCCCTTCACCAAAGGCACATTCCTGAGAGGAAAGCTCCCAGAACTGCTGGGGATACTCATGGAATCATCACTAAAGGCTCTGGGATGCTTTTGCTTTATGGGCATTAATTGCTGAATAATAAATCTATCTGCCACAGCACCAACTGGTTGTGAAGGACTGGAAATAAACACTAAAGCAATGTTTCTCTCACAGCCACACACAGCCAGCCCTGGTGACAGATGAAGTTCAGCACCAGAGATCAATGGGATCCAGGCCCTGGCAGATAAAACCCCTCCTTCATCCTAGAAAAGCTCTCACCTACAGCACTGGGGCAAAGAACCTGTTTGCTTCTGATCAAGGGAAAAAATAAATGGGTTTAGGGCCTTGCATTCCTCAGATGCCTCTGATTCATCTGTTCTGACTGGATTCACACAAAATGTGATGATGATGATGGCCATTAGGTCAGACACCATCTATTACTATTTTAAAGCACGATGCTGCTCTGAAATAACATTTTACTCTTACACCCTAATCATTGTTATGGCTTCTGACGGGTTTTAAATACAATAGTATTAACTGCAATTAATTCATTTGGAATTAATGGGGATATTGCAGGCACTTCAGCAGGATCTCTGCTGCAATTCACCACTCATTATTGCACCATTATTTTTTAAGTGTTATCCATAAAGCAGGCTGCCAGGGCATTTGCATTTAGGTGACAGAAGTAGGAATAGAGAGGAGCAATAAATCAGCACAAAAATTAAGCAGAAGGAGCAGGAGAATTACTATAGCCCATTGCCTGAAGTTTTAATATTCCTAATGACTTTATGATTCCCAGTCTGGCAGATTTGTGGGAGCAGGCAGTGCTCTGTGCTCCCCTTCTCTCCCTTTGCTCCCACCCCAAAAAGCAATAGGGGTTTCCACTTTTCATGTGCTCACACTTCTGCCCTGCACCCCCCACCCCGCTGCAAGATCAATCCTCCGCAATCAGAAAATAAAACAGGGTTTTTTTCCCAACACAGCCATTAAAAAGAGCCAGTATATCCGGAAGGTAGGGCAGAAATAAAGCATTATTAGACCATTAAAAGGGGGTGCCCAGCAGCACTCCTCCCTGGGCAGGGAAAAACCTCTTTGGTGCAGTTAACAGCTGGTTTTAGAGCATTAATGACCTCAGGTGAAAACAAACTGGTCATTAAAACCACGCTTTAAGGGGATTAACTATCACCAGAACATACAAGTTACTTCAACTGAAGTAGTTCCATATGGTTAATTTATAATTTCCATGGTATTAATCAGGGAAATTCTGATGGCTCCTGGATAAAGTGTGCAAGGGGGAGATCTGAAAAGGAAGCAGTGCTGGCAGGATAGCTTCATTTCTCAATTTGCTGGCTAAAACTGAAAACAAAACAGAACCAAAAAAACCAGAAGGATGAATTTGCCTATGATTAAACAAACATGTTTTCAGTTTGTTGGCAAAACTTAAAAGAAAAAAAAAAAAAAAAAAAAGAAATTTCATTTTGAGTCAATCCACAACATCTTGTTTCAACTCTTGAGCGGAAATACACTGCAGGTTTTTCAGTTTATTTAACCCCTTTTAAACCTTTTCCTTTCAGGGACACTTTTAAAACATGGAGAATGCAGGAAGAGAAAAAATTGAATTTTTTGTCGATCTCAAGGCAAAGACAGGAGGGAGGAGAAGTGGGTGCTCAGCAACATCCAAAATCTTTGTGTTTGGGTTAGGAAAACCACCCTGAGCAGGGGAAATACTGGGTCACCCTGGGACACAGCAGGTCTAGCCCTGGCTGTTAGCAATTTTACTGCTGTTTAGTGTCACTGCTATCTAAAGATAAGATATCAAAGCCATTCAGATAGCGAGGGTATCTAAAGTTAAAGCCTTACCACACCGAAGGGCACTAAAACTGCAGCACAATAAACACTCAGATCTTAAAACAGCACCAAAACTCGACCCTGGTGAGCAGCAAAGCAAAACCACTGAGGAAGGGCAGACACCCCTGGAAATCAGGGAAAATCATCTGATGCTCATTGCAAAACTGAATCCATTTACATTGCAAATACACTGCTAAACACACACTCCCCAGAACCTAAAGTCGTTTTTAAAACTGTTCTTTTTATCACTGAAACCTTGGGGGAAATTTTACAAGTTCGTTTCATCCTCGTAACACAATGACTCCTCCACAGTGTAATACTTTATTAAAATGATTGTATAGGGCTCTGCAGAAAACCAGCAACAGGCTTGAGACTTGTTTGCTCCACAGAACAGCATTAGCAAATAAAACACTCTGAAGTTCTCTTTTGCTGAATTTTTACTGTAGCTGAATTTTTTTTTACTGTGTGCTGAATTTTCAATGTATCTCTCAGTGTAAGAAATGCATCTTTCTCCTCTCAATGCCCTGGTACCTCCAACCCACCCCAAGGGGACACCAATAAAAACGTTTGTCCAAAGCAAGGCTCCCTCTTGCAACTCAAGAAATACAAAAAACTTTCATGAATTTTCAAGTTTTCACCTAAAGCAACTCCATTTCAGGATTCCAAGGAAGGATTTTGGAGGCAATCATCATCTCCCTGATGTCCTCACCACCCAGAGATGGGGCTGAAGATGAGCACAAACACTGACCAAAGAAAGTCTCCTGCATGATTCCAGACCTGTCTTATTCCAGTTTGCTCAAGAACAACATTTGTTTTAGTCTTTTTTATCAAAACAAAAATGAAACAAAAAGCCAACCAAACAAGCAACAACAACAAAACCTTTCCAAGAATGCAGAAGGGCAGAAATCCAAACCCAGTTTAGCTCAAATCTCTACTTTATTGAGGGTTGAACTACAGCTTATTTGGGAAAAGAAGACTAAGCTTCTTCCAAGGTCATTTCAAGGTTTTCATACCAGCCAGAGAAGAATTATTTACATGTGACAATGCATCCTGTGTGTTCAATTGGGAAGGCAAATATGGGTTTAATAAATAAAATTTTTAAAAACCAAACCAAAAGACAAAACCCTGCCTCCAAGTGCCCATTTCTGCAGCGAAATGGGAGTACAGGATGTCCCTGTCCCAAGAAGGTGTTGTGCCAACATCCCTTAGAGCTACATCAAATATAATTTTCAAACCAATTAGCTCAAAAAGCATCAACACCAAAGCAATGCCTTCCACATTCTAATTACTAGGCCATCCTATTCAATTCTTAATGAGAGGAGAGACAAAGGCAGTATATGTATTAGGGTCTACTTCAAGAATTCTTTTTCTTTTAGCAAACAGATCCTCTTTTGTTCTGGTTAAACACCAATTACTCCGTTCTCTCTAACATGCAAATCAGCTGAAAATAGGGCATGATGTATCTCGATCCTGCACCACTACAAGTTTGAATGAAGGGGGAAAATAAAGCAACCCTCTAGGGGCTTTCAATTCCAAGTACTTTGTACTCTGATAAAGCTCTTTTCAAAGAGCTTTTTGTATTATCTACAGCGGTTCCCATAAGCAGTGATTTTGCCATTATGCCACAAGAAATAGCACATTTAAGGTGTACAATATAAGCAAGGAAAGGAAAAGTAGCCAACAAAGCTGTTTACATGTAGCTTTGAGTCGTTAGGGCCCCACTGCAAACAACAAAACTCAGGATGAGCACCAGCAAACCAAACCCAGGGAAGAGCTGCTGAAAGAGGGGAGGAATTGAGGGGTTTGAGGCACTGAGAGCACCCCAAAGAGAGGTTTGAGTTACCTGGAGTGCTCTGGACAGGGGTTTGAGTCACTGAGAGCAGTGTTCCTCCCTAACAGAGGCTGCAGTTTGGGAAATGAATTTTTTCCTCCTGAACAGAGACTGCACTTTGTTGGGATAACGTTTCTCCTGAAGTACCTGCATTTTTGGGGATGAACTTTTGCTCCTGAACAGAGGCTGCAGTTTTTGGGGATAACTTTTTTCTCCCGAACAGAGAGCTGCAGTTTTGGGGATGAACTTTGTCTCCTGAACGAGGCTGCAGTTTTTGGGGATATTTTTCCTGAACAGAGACTGCATTTTGGGGTGAACTTTTTCTCCCGACAAGAGGCGGCAGTTTTTGGGGATGAATTTTTCTCCCTGAACAGAGGCTGCAGTTTTTGGGGATGAATTTCTCCCTGAACAGAGGCTGCAGTTTTTTGGGGATGAACTTTTTCTCCCTGAACAGAGGCTGCAGTTTTTTGGGGATGAACTTTTTCTCCCTGAACAGAGGCTGCAGTTTTTTGGGGATGATTTTTTTTCTCCCTGAACAGAGGCTGCAGTTTGGGAGAACTTTTCTCCTGACAGGGCTGCAGTTTTGGGATGAACTTTTCTCCTGAACAGGCTGCAGTTTTTTGGGATGATTTTTTTCTCCCTGAACAGAGGCGCAGTTTTTTGGGATGAATTTTTCTCCTGAACAGAGACTGCAAGTTTTTTGGGGATGAACTTTTCTCCTGACAGAGGCTGCAGTTTTTTGGGGATGAACTTTTTTCTCCCTGAACAGAGGCTGCAGTTTTTTGGGGATGAACTTTTCCCGAACAGAGGCTGCAGTTTTGGGGAGACTTTCTTCTGAACAGAGACTGCAGTTTTTTGGGGAACTTTTTTCTCCTGAACAGAGGCTGCAGTTTTTGGGGATGAACTTTTTCTCCCTGAACAGAGGCTGCAGTTTTTTGGGATACTTTTCTCCCTGACAGAGGCAGTTTTTTTGGGGGAACTTTTTCTCCCTGACAGAGCTGCAGTTTTTGGGGATGAACTTTTTCTCCCTGAACAGAGGCTGCAGTTTTTTGGATGTTTTTTCTCCCTGAACAGAGCCGCAGTTTTTGGGGATGAACTTTTCTCCGAACAGAGGCTGCAGTTTTTGGGATGAACTTTTCTCCTGAACAAGCTGCAGTTTTTTGGGGATGATTTTTTTTCTCCCTGAACAGAGGCTGCAGTTTTTTGGGGATGAATTTTTTCCTCCTGAACAGAGGACTGCAGTTTTTTGGGGATGACTTTTTCTCCCTGAAAGAGGCTGCAGTTTTTGGGGTGAACTTCTTTCCCTGAACAGAGGCTGCAGTTTTTGGGGATGAATTTTTTCTCCTGAACAGAGCTGCAGTTTTTGGGGAGAACTTTTCCTCCTGAACAGAGGCTGCAGTTTTTTGGGGATGAACTTTTTTCTCCCTGAACAGAGGCTGCAGTTTTTTGGGGATGAACTTTTCTCCCTGAACAGAGGCTGCCGTTTTTTGGGGATGAACTTTTTCTCCCTGAACAGAGCTGCAGTTTTTGGGGATGAACTTTTTCTCCCTGAACAGAGAGCGCAGTTTTTGGGATGAATTTTTTTTCTCCTGAACAAGGCTGCAGTTTTTTGGGATGAATTTTTCCTCCTGAACAGAGGCTGCAGTTTTTGGGATGAACTTTTTTCTCCCTGAACAGAGCTGCAGTTTTTTGGGGATGAACTTTGGATCCTCACTCCTTGGTCCTGTCACTGATGCTGTGTCGCACAGTTTGCACTCCTAAACACAACCGCACCCTTAGAGCTCAGTTCATCTTCAGAGATCTACAAATTCTCAGTTTTTAAAATACATCTTTTTGTGTAGAATTTCTTGTAAGCCCCGTGTGGGTGCCAGAAGGCTGCTGTAAGGTCTCCTTGAAAATAGCAGAGGCTTCTGTTAAACCTTTTAGGGTCAGCTGTAGTCAGGGTGGGTGGTGGAGTGGAGCGAGGGCATAGCCTATCCTGGCTGCAGGGACTGAGCCGT